>JAJOOR010007094.1:0-42153 GCA_036250505.1 Solanum acaule | reverse complement strand
TTACGAAAATGGGCATAACTTCTTCGTCCGAACTTCGAATGAGGTGAAACGAAGTGTGTTAGGTAGCTAACTCAAAGGGCTTTCCATGGATATGTTATTGGCCACCCAATTATTTGTGTGCTAGGAGATATGACCCTCCAAAGTAGACCCTCGAAAAAGGCTTCATTTGGAAATTTCGGATTTTGATACGGTTGCTCTAAAATTTGGGTTAGACCCATTTCCCACTCAATTTGACCCCCTAAACAAGAATATGAAGTCGGATTTTCGAAAAACGAAACGGATTATTTTTTTTATAGCTAAACAAGTTTTCGGTAACTTCCGAAGCACATTTTTAAGAACTTTTTGGGTCATTTCAGCAAGCAAGGCAACTTGGCCAAGCTACTGCCCAAGTTCCACGGACCGGCTAGTGGTCTTGACCACGGCCCATAGAAGTGGCCGTGAAGATTACTTGGCTATGTGGAGGTTTAATAAGGTCGAGGGGGCCACTGACTAGGCACCATGGGCACCACCACGGGCCGTGGTCCACCTTCACGGTCCGTACATGTGACCTTGGTCACTAACGGGGATGCCTAAATGAGGGTGTTTTTGGTAAATTCTTATTTAAGTTTTATTGATGTGGGGTCGTTTTTAATAGATGTATATCACACATATGTATAGTTTTAAGTCTTTAAACACCTATTTCCCTTGATTAATCAAAAGACCCAAATCAAAAACCCAAAGTTCTTCATCTCTCAATATTTCTCTCTCAACTCAAGGAAGAAGAAGAAGTGGGAGCTAGGGTTTGGATTCAAAGCTTCTTCATCAAATTTCATGGGGAAATCTTAGTAAAAGGTATGGTGATCCTTTATCTAGGGTTAATTTTCACCCTAGAGTAAATTTTAAATGTGATCCTCCAAGAATTATGAATTTCTCAATCTAATGCCTTAGACTAGATCACCTGGACTTGAATGGTTTAGGGTAATGCTTCTAAACATGAACTGACTTGATCGTGATATTATGTGCATGCTGATGAATACTTGAAGTATAAAGTGCCAATCATGATGTGATTAATGTATTGATGAGTTGTCGGATCATGGTATTCCCTTATCTATTGTGCTATTGCTATATGATGGGACGAGTTGATCCATAACCCTTAAAGGTCATATTGTGAAGGTTTGTGCATGTTGGCAAGATTGGGTGTGAACTCATGATTTACTTAGAAGTTCAAAGTTCTATGACTATTGAGTATATTGTGGTATTGTTGAAAAGGATATTCTTCCATTACCCCTACACTTGATATTGTATCCATGGTCTAGGATGATTATAATGTTGTAGATTGTGTCATTGCAAGGACAATTACACACACACTCCATGCATAAACATGATTATGATGTATCAATAGTGTTAATTGAAAGTATAGTTCTCATATGAACCTTAACACATTATTATGCATGAAATGTACATAACCATGTTGATCCTATTGTGTAGACTGAAAGTCCATTCTCATTAGAACACATGATCTTGGTGTGATAGTTATTCTCCCATACTAATGTTGATTCTAAGGTGAAAGGTAGTTATCACCTCTAATGAATCTATGAGCTATTTAGTGGGTTACTTGAATGAAGGGTAAAGTATGCCTTCACACATGTAGATACAATTCCATAATAATTATGTATAACTGGGAAATAATGCCTAGTAACAGTGGATATGTACAATGAGGATAAGGCCCATCCGCTAATGCAATAGGTTGGGTCGTCTACAGTAATCTCATGAGATGGAAGCTCCTCCGCTAATGCAATAGGTTGGGTTTCTAGTAGCAATCTCCCTATCCCATAACTATGTGCTAAATATAGGACTTAGCTAGTGGATCCACTTAGAAGCTCAATATAATTAGTTCTATCTTTGGCAAGTAAGAACGCCTTCTTTTGGTGTGGGGTTATATGACACCGGATTCCATATAGCTAACATGGTCTATGACGGTTATGGCTAATATTCCCTAATAACAATAAGATAATGAACATGATAGGAACTATACTATGACTTTTTAATGGGTTTACTTGGTAGAAGTAGGGGTAATGGACTTAACTTTTACATTGCACAAGGAGACTTATCAGGATGTTGTGGAATTGTTTCCTTATGGTATGATAAGATAATAAATATGATAGGAACTATACTATGACTTCTTAATGGGTTTACTTGGTAGAAGTGGGGTTATGGGACTTCACTTTTATATTGCACAAGGAGACTTATCAGGATATTGTGGAATGGTTTCCTTCTGGTATGATAAGATATGAATGGATGACTTTCCTTATGTTTAGTTCATGTACTTGTATAATTTCTTATTTATGACTATGGATTATGGTAAGCTTGAAGATTATGGAAATGAATATGTGGCTTCAAGGAATGCTTAGTAAGGTTGGTATTATGGGATGCCAACCATACATTGCACAAGTGTTCTTAGATGTTGATAAGGTATTGATATTACTATGTTATGAGTGTATTGTGACTATAGCTTGTCTTCTACGGTTGAGAATGCATATTGGCTTCCCAAACTTAATGTATAAAAGTCCTCTAAATGCATGAATTTGTCCTAAATGAATCTAATGATGAAGGTTGGCTTAAATGCTTAAATGTATAGATGCATGCTATACTTAGATTGTATTATGAGTTACTTCCTTGTCATGTCTATTCTATATGAATGTGCCTTGTCTATAGTGACTTCAAAGGATTACTTAGTGTAAGTAGTAGTATGGGATGCTACTTGCACATTGCACAAGTATGACTTAGAGTTGTCTTAGATGTTGGTCTTAATGTGATGATGTGATTCATATAATGTTTATGTCTCTTAAATGCTTTATTGTGTAAAGGTGGAAAGGATGAATGGTAAGTTCACTTTTGGGTCACCTTAAGGTGGTGCCTTAGTTTTGGATGGTGGTATGGGACGCTACCCATACATTGCACAAGGCATAGCTTGAGGGTTACTTGAGGTGGAGGCTCAAGGTGAAGGTAAAGGGTTATATGTGATTTTGCTCAACTGAGAATTATGTAACTTTTTATGTTGGTTGTGACTTATATTATGTCTCTTGTATAAATGTTCATGAAGTTTTACAAAAATGGCATAAAGCATGACTTTCAACAAAATGTCCCTTTTAAAGAATGTTTTTGCATGGTTAGCGTACTTAGTACATTTTTGTGTGCTAACCCATATTTTCTTATTTTTACTACAAGTTTGGTTTCTGGCAAGTGATTGCTTTCTCTAGGGAAGCTTGGGATTAGAGTTCTCTCAAGACCTCTTTTGGTATGTCCTCATATGTCGAGGACAAGGATTTTATGTTTCTAGTTTTTATGTTTAAGACTTTGTTAAGACTTCGATTGTAAAGGGTCTTGACCCAATCTTATTAAAGTTTGTCCAAGATGGCCATGTTAGACTTAGTATTCCGCTGCTTTATAAATGTCTTTTGATGTTGGATTTATTAAAGAAAAGTTTTAAATTTTGCACTATTTCTATGTATCTAATGTTATGAATGCTAAGAGTCTTGTATTAGACTCCTTCGGGGTCGAGTACGCCGTGTTATGACTAGGGGTGCTCTGGGGTCGTGACACCCAGGCTGAGTGAACTACTGAAATCTATAGAAGAGGAGTGTCTCCCACACTGCTGGATACCTATCTACCACCCTATCTGTAGGTAACCGTTTCTTGTCCAGAATTGTCCGCATATCTACGCCTTCAGCTGGTTTATAGAGCGTAGAGGAGGTGCTGGTGCAAGAGGCACTTGAGGTGCCTGTTCTCCTGCCTGTGTTGGAGGTGGTGGAGGTGTCTAGAGTGGCGGAAGTCGAGCTGGATCTTGAAGTTCTTGGGAACGCAGCTCAGCACGCCTTCGTTTCAGTGTTTGATCATCGGCTGGCACTGAATCATGAATATGAATCGTGGAATCCTGTATCATCCTCACTCTTGGAACTAGATGTGGTGAGGTGGGTTGAATATACACCCATGTTGTTAGAGCTAGAATTGCTCGGAATTGGGTTCGCTGGTTTCTTTCCCTTTCCCCGACCACTTGCTTGAGCGGATCGAAGTCTAGTAGATTAAGGAGGTGCCACCTCCATAGCCTTCTTTCAGGTTAGTGGACCTTTCCCTGGGACTTTTAGTCTATCAAAACAAACAACCAAACAAGAACAATTCTGGTTGCAAAGGGTTAGTGAACAACAATTTCAAAAAGGGTGCAGAAAAACTCGCCAACCAACTCGGCGTGAGGCCGAACTCATTCGACGAGCTTTAGAGAGCTCACTAAAATGAACTGAACAAAATATTAACAATTCATCTGGAATCGATGAGACAAAGACGATTCGGCGAGTCGCCGAACCTTCTAATCGGTGATACAAAGGGGTCTCACCGAAAGTTACAGAAAAATTAGCAAAAAATAAGCTTCAAGACGGCGAGGCTATGGCTATTCGGTGAGCACATGCATCTCACTGAAAATTACAAAACCAAACAACAATAATTCATGTCAAGAAGGCGATAAGGGGAGTCAGTCGGTGAACCGCCGAGTCATTCAACGAGCTTGACTAAGCTCGCCAAATGGCTCAACGTGCCAGATTTTCACCCCAGCATATGATTCTCAACGCACAATCTACGACAAATAATTGCAAGCCCAATTCTATGCAATTCAAGCCTAACCCATACGATTATTTACCCCGGGGTACTCACACTTCCCCCAATTTACCTAGATTTGACCAAACAATATTTTTTCCCTTAAGAACAACTCACTCGATCCATCATTGGGAAAATTCGAGTTGTTTGGTGGAATTTGGGTTACTCAGACTTCACCCACACAAAACCCAACATGCAAACCGGTAATTCAAGCAATTTACACCCAAAATTTAAACTAATTTAGGCTAAACAAAATATCTAAGATGCTCACAAAAAATACTTAATAATCGATTAGACATATAATCGAAGCATAAAATAGATCCATTAACTATTCAAAAGCATGCTCAGAGCAAATCATGAAATTAAGGGTAATTCGGAGAACCAACCTCAATTGAAGACACAAGACACTAAGGCAAAGAGACTACAATGAGCAATGCATCAGACTTCGATCACACGAGGACACCCATGAAAAGTTCAAGTAAAAACTACGATCTAAAGTTTAATTGTGAGAGTACAATAGTCGAAAAGTTCAAAATAAGGAGCGGTTTTGAATTTAAAATGGTTGAAAGCCTTTGACCCTTCAGTTCACACCTCAGTCGGTAATCCTTGCTAATGTCACTGATCCACTCGGCGACGCGCCGAATGGCCTTTAGCCCACCGAATTTAACAGAACTCCAACCATTAATTTGGTCCAAAGTACGATCATCCTCGGGCTCACCGAACCACTCGGTGATTTGCCGAGTGAGTTCTGAACTCATCTACTATACTTCATGCTGATGAACTGCACCTTCCAACTTGAATAATATAGGATCATTGTCCTATTTTTCATTAACCTCCGCTACCAATGAAGGTTCTGATCTATTCTAGACTATCACACCACCATCTGATGTGTCCATAAGACTAACTCCTAAGCGAGCAAGCCGATGAATATATTTTGTTAATTATTTCCATTTTTTCCTCAACATGTGCTACACCACCCTCTAGAGATCATTTTTCTGGCCTTAGAGTAAAAGATAAATCGACCTATAGGCAATGAGCTACTACCCTTCCTTTCTAAGACTGGCTCGTTGGAAACTAAAACTAAACAATCGTACTTCTAAAATTGACTTAGGCATAATAGGAATGTAACCAATCCATGCCTACAATGATATCAAAGTCCACCAATTCTAACTCTACAAGATCTGCTGAGGTGACTTTCTAAGAGATTGTGACAGGGCAATTTCTGTATACTTATCTAGCTATAGATGGGTCACCAACTGGAGTAAAGACTGAGAAGGGTTCTAAGTTAGTTTCTGGACATGCATTAATACCACAATATTCTTTCCACTGCTGGTACCAAATGTAGGCCACTCCCTTCAACTAATAGGTGGTCAAATCTGCACTCTCGACTTGAGTGACGCCCATAATGTTTTTTACCTTTCAGATGTAGTCGAGAAACTCTTGTGGATATTATTCTGACTTAGACCCATGAAACTCTATAGGGTTTATCCGAGTAAAGTCTTGGATTCTTTCTGTAGTAGTGTTAGTCTGTGGCAAAGCTGGGACCAGAGCCTACTAATTTACTTGGGTAGTCATTGTTAAGCAAGTACTTGGTAACCTGCCCTAAACTCAGCATGCATGACTTGCTCCTTCAATGGGTTTGTTGTAGTTGCTGGCTAATTCCTTGTGTTAGCTCTTTTGGGAGGCATTTCTGAAATGTGAAGAGCAGGAGTTAGAAGGAGAATGAATAGAGTTCATACTCACGCACGATAAGAATAGCAGGGAAAGTGAAGCTTTTCTTAAAACACTTTGTAGCCTCCCTCTCAATAGATATGGTGCACTTCACACCCATAAAACAGACTCTACTTAGTGTGACTTTCGGACATCCTAAGACTCTTGAACTAATGTTCTGATACCAATTTTTTCACGCCTCGAGGCTACGGTAAATGATGAGTCCACGATTTGGACTCATTTAGGGCTTCATTTTAATAGATTTAGTGTCCTCAAATGCATATTTTATGCCAATAACTTATGTAAATCCTTGAATTTCAGGTATTTGGATTAAGGAACAAAGCATAGACACTATTAAGCAGAAAGGAACAATGCAGCTAAAAGAACGAAGAAAAGAAGGCATGAGGATCGCCTAACCCATTAGGCGAGTCGCCAAATAGCCAAGGTCTCACCAAATTTTCCAGAGTGCCAAGCCCTGAAGGAGAAAATGGAGCAGTCGGTGAATCGCTGAACGGTTCCGCGATGTAGTGCCATATCGCCCAAAGTTACAAAACCTGAAGATGCTGAAGGCAAAAGCAAAACGGCAATGAAAATTACCAAAGGGCGGATCGCTGATTGGGTCGGTGATCCCGACTAACTGCGTCGACTGAACCTCAGCAGCACACTTTTTGACAACTATAAATACTTGTTTAAATTTTTAGCTTACAAGCCGATTTTGTGTGGAATCATATTATTATTCAGTTTTTGAAATTTAGAACTTAGAACTGAATAGAGAGACAATATTTTCTTAGCTTTGAAGATTTCCATTTTCTAAGAAATTGGAAGTGGGTGTTGAAGATTCTTCATCGTAGACCTTTGTAAAGACTATATCAATCCAACCCAGTTGATGGAAACACAACTTGGTAACGATTTTTACCTTTTTACTATGTCTAGCTAAAACCCCAATTCTTGGGGTGTGATTTTGTGATTATTGGTTGATTTAACTGTTGGGTATTGTTAAGTGTTTTCATTCAATAATCATGGTTGAATTTAATGGATTGTAGTTGCAAATACAATATTAACTTCGTGTTTTTGGCTTGCTCGAGAGAGAGGTTTTAAAACCAAAATTACTGAATCGATAGTCTGTGGGTATTGGGTTGTTATGGGTTTAGCTCAAGAGAGTGAACCCTAAACCCTTTTCCACACATTTAGCTCGAGAGAGTGAATGGACTAAAGTGAAGGCTGTGCTTCATTGCTGCTTATTGGTGTTCGAGAGAAACCAATTTGATTCTGGGTAAATTGTTCGAGAGAAAGTTTACCCCCACTAAAGTCTAGCTTATTCACCGATTAGCAATTGTTTACTATTAATTACAATTACCCGGTTGTTTACCTTAGCCCATAATCCTATCACATCCCAAGAATCCCGTCTCTATATTTGTATTTTTGTGTTATTTACTGTTTTAGTTGATAGTACAAACAAACCCCCTTGATATTTGACACTTGTGTCATCTATAATTTAAATTATGTTTTTCTTCATAAATATTTTTAGCTATGATTGACTTGAGCATATTTATGCATTTCTATTGATTCTTAAGTACAAACCACTCCCTTGGGACTCGACCCCAACTCACTAGTTGGGCTATATTACTACTGAACGATCGTTGATTCTTAGTATTGGATGAAGTATCTTTGATAGTGTTACACTAATCAAAATGGCGCCGCTACCGGGGAGTGGTGTTACTTGAGAATTTTTAGTTAGGTTGAATTTTTATTCTTGTTAGTTGTAGTGATACTTACTTAATTTTTAGTTTTGTTTTGTGTGCTTGTGCTTTGAAATAGAGGAGGTGAGCATGTCGGGCAGTAATTTGCGAACAAATGGATTTTCCTCCGTTAGAAGTGATGATATTCAGGGATCGCATCCTAAATTTCAAACAATTGGACGGTGAGTCCATGTATGAGTTGTGGCAAAGGTTTAAAATCCTATTGCAGCAATGCCCAACTCATGAGATTCTAGATAAACTACTTATGGAATGTTTCTATCGGGGTCTTAACCCCGAAAATAGAATATAGCTGACCAACTCTCTTCGGGATGCTTGATGCGACAATCTTACGAGACCGCAGCCAAACTTCTTGATTGTGTGACCAACACCAACAAGGAGACTGAGAAGGACCAGCACTTGGCCACATTGGTAGGTCAGCTGGATGCCTTGGCCCAAAAGGTCAAGGACTTAGAGGTACTGTCCAAAAACATAGACAGGTACACCACCCCCCCTCACAAGCGTCGGAAGATGAAGAAGCAAGAGGGCGGGCAAATTGAAGAAGTCCTCTTACTCATTCTACACTAAGTCAAAGGACTCGACAAAGTGAGGGAGGAGATAAGAGAAAATATCTCGATGTTGAACCAAATGACAGCCTCACATTCCATGCTCATTCAGCTACTAGGGTCCCAAATGGACCAAGTGTTGAATGACTTCCACCTAGAACAAAAAGGGGGGTTTCCTTGTGAAAATGAGGAAAACCTCACCAATGGAACTTAAGTGTAGACTTGTGTCACGTTACGACATTAACTAAGGCGCTTCTTGGGAGGTAACCCAAGTGTTTATCGCTTTATTTTTATTTTAGAAATAATGGTGTGTTGATTATGCAGATTGAAGTGTAGGAAGGTGTTTGAAAAGTGCAGGTTGGCGACTAAATAGTCCAATCGGTGCATCGCCGAAGAGGTCGGCGAGCCCGACTTGGACCACCGTTGGACTCAAGACAATTTGAAATTGTAGTCTGTAAAACTCGGTGAGCCCAAGAGTAACTTGCCGAGTCGCCGACCAGGTCGGTGATCCCGATCTAATCCATCGTTGGACCCCCACATCAACTGAGGGTCCTGTAAAACTCGGCGAGGTAAGTGACCACTCAGCGTGTCGCCGAGTGGATTGGCGAGCATGACTAATGTCGCCGAATGGGTGAGAACTGGATGGGTTTTATAAGGCCAAAGGTTTAAATTTTCAAACTCTTCACTTTCCCTCACTTTCAATCTTCACAAACTCACACCCGCACTTTAGTTTCTATATTTTTGCATTTCTAGTAGTATTTTAGTTGTTGATTTGTGCTCGGATTGGGATTACTTTGTCGCCTAGCATTTCAGTCTTGATTAATCAGCATTAAAGGTCAGTTTTCCGAACCACCAAGTTTATTTTTAACAATTTTGTACTTTTATGCAAATGATCTTATCTTGTTGTCGTGTGCTGGGCCTCTCTGATAGGATTAGAATGTTTGAATGCCTATTTTAATTTGTTAATCTTGCCCGTATTGTTGAAATCATGTATTCTTGTGCGTTGAAATGATTTAAAATTTGTGGGGTTGTGCTTGCATATTGTTTAGTTTTGTTGGGTGAAGTCTGAGTAGCCTGTATTTGTGCCAAATGAAGTAATTTGCCCAATGATAGTGCGGGTGACGTCCTTCTTAAGGGCAAAAGTCGTCAATTGGACAAATTTGGCAAAATCGGGAGAAGTATGAGTATCCCGAGGTAATGGGTGTTATGGGTCTTGCTTTAATTTGACTAGTGCATGCTTTGATTTTGTTTTTGAGGGTTGCGGGGTCGAATTTGAGATGATGGGTTGAAAGTAGAAACGTTGGGTCGTTTGGTGAGCTGGGTCGAGCTCGCCAAACCACTCGGCGACTCACAAAGTTCCCCATCTCGCCTTTAATTTCATGCTTAATGTGTTGTTTGGCACTGTAACTTTCGACGAGAAACCTGAGTTCGCCGAGAGTACTCGGCGACTCACCGAAAGTCTTCTTAATCGCCTTTTGTCTGCACCCCTGTAGCTTTGATTGCACTATTACTTTCGGCGGGCTAGACCTAGTTCACCGAAAGGCCCTTCCTATCGCCAACATGCCAGTATTTTAGAGCCAATCCTTTAGGTGAGCCCGATCTATCTCGCCAAAGTGATTCGGTGAGTCTGTCTGCAATTATCTTTCTTTCCCTTTGATTTAAATGCTTCTAACTTTTTCCCGATGTTTTGCAGACAAGGCTAGACAAAAGGTTGCAGGTAGAAACATGCCACCCCGAAGGAAGGCTAAAGGGATAAAACTAAATGAGGATGCAGCTGCATCCAGGGGGGCAAAGCTACCAAACTTTACACAACTGGTGGGAAAGGCAAAGGTAAAGGCAAAGCACCTGCATCACCGGAGTCCAGCTCCGACAGTGACGGCATCTATGACACTTACCTCACCACTTTAGAGAGTGAGGTTGAGCATCAAGAGCCTCATACTATAGCTTCTGATGATGATGAGCTGGTAGTGGCACAGAGGGCAGAGCTACAGTAAAAAAGAATGCATGATCCGTCTAGAATTAGAACTCCTCAGCCCACCATTTCCTCTCCTCTCGTTCCAGAGCAGGCTTTAGTCATAGAACCTCATTGCAGGGTTCTCCCCCAAATTCTATGAACAGATTAAAAACTGAGGGGCTGAGGACAATCATTGAGGAGAAGAACCTATCCACTAATGGTGTGATTGATAGGTACCCTGAGATTGTGAGATGTCTGAAGTCTCATAAGTTCCAGATATTCACAAAGCCCCGTGGCCCATATATTCCAAATTGGGTCCGGGAGTTCTATGCTTCTTATGGGTACTTGTTACCACAGAGGAAGAAGCAAGCAGCTGCATTTAAACTGGTTGATTATGTAGTAGTTCGGGGAAAGAAGGTCAAGTATGATAGTGAGGCTATCAATGTTGTCCTGGACTGTCCTGATGATATTGATGACGACTGCCAACGCATGATCCAGACTACCACATTAGAAAATATGAAGAAGTGGTTAGCTCCTCTTATATCAGACGGTGACCTCAAATGGTTGGAAGTTGGATCACCTATCGAGAAGAAGGATCTAAACATAGCTGCAAGATTCTGGTTTGGCTTCATCAGTAGTACTATTATGCCATCCCAGAACGAGTCAATTCTCCGACATGCCAAGGCAGCCTGTCTGGGTTGCATCATTGATGAGACGAGGCTTAATCTGAGGATGATTACAACATAGAAGATGGTCATGAGGGCCAAGCAGCGCCAGACCTCAATGCCCTTTCCGGTATTGATCACCGAGCTATGCAGACGGGCTCAAGTTCCGAGAGATACAAAGATGGATGTGGAAGTGATTCCCACATCCTCTACTGATATTCGGAGAATTGAGGCTGAATATATAAAAGAGCAGGCTGAGAAGAAGAAGAAGGCAACCCCGGTCACTACAAGAAAGTGGAGATACAACGACATTTTCTAAATGTCGTATTATGATGTTTAAATGTCACAAATTTGTTTACTGACATTTATTTTACATTTGGACCAAATGTCATAAATTTTAGTGTCGGGGATATTTTCGACATTTAGGTAATTGTCGGGAAGAATTTGTGACATTTAGGTAAATGATGAAAAGAATTTGCGTCATTTACTTTGCAACATATATGTAAATGTTGGTAAGATTATTACGACATTTATTTTTTGACATTTATGTGAATGTTGATAAGAAATATATGACATTTAGGTGAATGTCAGTATGAGATATATGACATTTATTTTTGACATTTAGATAAATGTCAGTATGAGATATATGACATTTATTTTCGACATTTAGGTAAATGTCGGTGTGAGATGTATATGACATTTACGTAAATGTCAATATGAGATATATGACATTTATTTTTTTGACATTTATGAAATGTCACTTAAACTTTCTGACATTTAGATTAAATGTTAGTAAACAAATTTCAAGACACTTACTTGTGACATTTATAAAATGTCACATTGAAATTTCCGTCACTTTAGTTAATGTCAACAAATTCTATTATTGAATGTCATAAAAATAGGTGACATTATTTTATATTTTGCTAAATGTCATATTAATATTCTAATGTCGCTACCAAGTTTCTTTAAACATCCCAGAAAAATCTATATACAGTTTTTTCTCAAGACACAAATACATACAAACAATCTGTGCATTCAAAACTATCTTCTTCATGACATGCAAGAAATATTATATAAAGCAAATATTTTCTAATATTATAATCAAAGAATAAAATAGCAATATAATAAGTTTTCTGTTAAAGTAAACAATGTCAAAACAAATTATCTTTTCTATCTAAAGTAAAATTGAGATCTAACTAAATGTAATAATCTCAACATAAAACAAACCAACTACTCCTAATTCAAATGGAATTAAAATCTCTAGTAAATTTGCAATAAATATTTATGAAATCATCAATCCAAAAGTCGAGCATGTTGAAGTCGATACTTGACCTCAATTTCTTTAAAAATTCTGCACAAGAAATGCACATAAGAAAATTTATAACTATATAATAATAGAAATTAGATCCCCATTAACTAGAACAAATTGGGATATCAAAAATGACTAATTGAATTTTTCTAAAAACAATAATATTAAGGAATTGATGCAAAAGCAGTAATTATATACATGAAATTTTCCTTCTTTTGAAAGAAAAGAAAGATCTTGTAGTTTTTTTCAAACATACCCATTTCTTTTTATTTGTGCCAACCACGGTAGTTCCAGTCTTCTTGATCATGTTAGCTTGAGAAAAAACATTAAATTGATTATTTTGATACTCTACGAAATACAAAACTTAACATTTCATTGAATACATAAGTGTGCCAATTTTTCCAAAAGGAAATTAAATTTTAAAAAAAGGAAGACATATGATTGCTTCAACAAAACAAACATATGGTGCTGGGACAAAGATACAAACATCTTATAATGCAACTAACAGTGTGATAGCATTAATATGCATTCACAGTGTATGTTGTTGTTTATTGTAAGAACTCATCTTACAATAAGCTAAAAATTCGAGCACACAGAATATATAGCACACAATAAACAATATAAGACCTTGCTAGATTTACATATTCAGTTAAATTAGTTCCTTTTCCAAAAGGAAATGACCCTAAAGGCCAGTTCCCCCAACCCATGAATTAGTCATCATGCACAAATATATGTTCTTTTATAGAATATAAAGGAGGAGGCAGAAGGGGCAATAGAAATTAAGAGATAATCACTTCATATATATTACTGAAATGTGAAGGAGTAGTCACAAGTTAAAGCAATAGCGTGAATCACAATCGCCTGCAATGAACTTTAACTCAATGGACCACTTCCAGAAAGAACAAATAGAGAAAGAGGAAAAGTAGGAGCACAAAATCCACAAGCATGTGTAATATCTAGAACTAACCACCTCTTTCAATCGCATGCAACAAGTTCATAAAACATCACAGATAGACTCAAGGCAGCATCATTATCAAGAAGAAGAGCCAAATCAGCAGGAAGAACAGTGCCAAACTCAAAAAAAGAAGAATAACAAAAACAATACAAACAATGAGGTCCCGGTGAGAATTGAGCTCCATTGATGACTTTCTTAGATGCAACAGCATCTTAGCTCTCCGGTAAACATGGATAAATCTTAGTGAGGAGAAAGAGTGAGGGCTAGGATTTCGCTTTATTTTTCAAAAGAAAAGCATCTGTGAGGTTTTACTTCTATTTTGGGGTTAGGTCCTTGACTAACAACATATTTCAAACATACTCAGTCCGTGTCATTCTCAAGTAGCTATAGAGGAATGGCTTCATCAGCAAAGACACCAGCTCTTGACAAGCCTAACCCAGCTGAAGATTGGACTTTTGTATTGCCTCGTCGTGGAAAACAGAAAAGAAATTCTCATAAAGTTATCATTCACGAACGTAAAAAACAAGAATAGCTGTTGACTCCAGCAGATATTGAGACCAATCTAGAGAGAGAATCTAAATTGATGCAGAAAATACAAACCTGCATTAGGAAACTCGAGAGCTCTTCCTTCTGGTTGACATTTTTGGATCAGTTACAAACCCCTGAAATATTTGATAGGTTTCTAAAAGCTGTGGGCTCAGAAGGAAAGATGCAGATGGTAATATATGGAATTGGTAGTATAGAATCGTATGAGCCTCCTAGATTACAGCTTAGTATTGCAATCTTAATGAAAAGAATGTTTAGTTGGATTGGGGAGGTAGAGGTATTTGATCTACTGATCTCTCTGGCAGAATCTAGGGTGCTGACAGCTCTCGGTTGTTCTGTCCTAACAATCAATGAACAGGGTCGATGACAAGCTTTAAGACCTATGATGTTCTTCATGCCACATTGTTATGTTGAACTATATGAGAATCTTCTAGAGGCAAATTGGAGGCATGATCTATTGAGTAATATGACACTATTTGGAAACAGTTTTGAGGCACCTTAGACTTGCTGATTCTAGGAAGCATATCCTAGCAATCAGGCAGTTTGTAAAAGAGCTTCCCATTGATTCTAGGAAGCATATAGTAGCAATCAGGCAGTTTGTAAAAGAGCGTTCCATTGATCCTTTTTCAGATGATCTATTTTGTGCCTTCCATGGTTCAAGTTGGCATTTTTTCGACATTGATCCTCATTCAGATTTATGTGATGCTAAACCATGAACTCTTGTTTTCTAGATTGTACTCTTCATTGGAACTGAATATCAATTTTTTATTATGATTTAGGAAAATGTTCTCTCTTTAAAAAAAATACAAACAATGAGGAGAGACCTAAGACACCTCAAGAATAGATGGATCAGGACAATTCCCAGAAAATTCACAGTCATACAGGTAAAAATATTATTACTCATAACTCTTACATTGATCTTGTTGAACCAGATCTGCCAAACAGTCCAGGCAAAGAACTTTATTACTCAAGATCTGCCAAACAGTCCAGGCAGTTCTTTATGTCTAGTAAAGTTGGTCATAATGCACCTGTATTTGAGAAGTACCAGCAGAAAGCAAAGAACTTTATGTGTTCATGTCTTGCAAAGGATGACAGAAATACCCAGAAAACTCCTGGAGGTCTCATCTATAGGCAAAGATGGAACAATATGTATTTTGTTACTAGTGTTGCATTCCTTGCCACTACTTATTCTAACTATTTGGCCTCTGGTGGCAAATACCTCAAGTGTTCTTCTAGTTCTGTTTCTCCGAATGATCTTCTCTCATTCTATAAGTCTCAGGTAAAGATTTTAAATTTGATAGAGTTCTACAAGCCTGTATTATGATGATTCATCATAAATTGAAGCATTGAACTAGCAATGTGTTCTTGGTGAACTAATCATCATGTTTGATGTTGTTCTAGGTGGACTACATTCTTGGTGACAACCTGAGAGCAACAAGTTACATGGTGGGATATGGAAACAATAACCCAAGACAAGTACACCACAGAGCTTCTTCCATTGTCTTGTTTAAGGTTAATCCTAGTTTTGTTAGCTGCCAGACAGGCTATGCAACCTGGTATAGTAGAAAGGCGAGCGATCCTAATATCCTTACTGGTGCTCTTATTAGTGGACCTGATGCCTATGACAACTTCACTGATCAAAGAGATAACTATGAGCAAACTGAGCCTGCCACATACAACAATGCTTTGTTGATCGGTATGTTGGCAAGACTTCATGTTGGTCACAGCAGTTACAATCAGCTCCTCCCAGGTACATTTTAGTGAATTAACATCTTTATATGAGTATTCCAAGGATTCATCATAAAATTACTAGTTTTAGCTAGTCGTCCACCTACTACAACTTGCTTGGGATTGAGACGTAGTAGTTGTTGTAGTACTAAAATCTTCGTATAACTCATTTAGACTCAAGTTCTAACCTGTAATAGAGAAAATCCACTCAATGACACATCCAGTGCGCTAAATTTTACCAGACAAGGAATTCTTACTCTTCTAAATGATTCTGGCAGAGTAATTTGGTCCTCCGATTCCATTAGACATGGGCAAAATCCAGTAGCACAACTCCTTGATTCAGGCAATCTTGTTGTTCGAGATGCAGTTGAGGATAAGCCTCAGAACTACCTGTGGCAAAGTTTTGACAATCCAGGTGACACAACTTTACCTGGAATGAAGGTTGGGATTAATCTGAAAACTAGTTTTCATCGTTCCCTTTCGTCATGGAAGAGCACAAATGATCCTTCCAGAGGTGAGTTTACCGAGACATTCGATACTGGTGGATTCTTGTAAACATTCATTATGAATGGTTCCATTGAACTCTACAGAGCTGGACGATGGAATGTCCGAGTCTTTCCTAATGCACCATCTCGTGACACATCTTGGAATGGTTATAACTATACATACTTATCTGATCCTAATGAAATATTATTCATGTATGAACTTACATATAGCTCTATCATTGCAAGGGTAGTGATGCAACTAAATAGATACCTAATATACGGATCAAGACTACAATGATCATTAGACCAGTTGACAATAATATGATAAATTAACACAGTTTATAATTTCACTATACCAACTGAAAAACAACAACAACAACAAGAACCAAAAGAAAAAGATGATCACTTCGACTATTTATGTGTACATGACGCGCAATTAACAGTTTGTCGATTAATCCATATTAAACAAGAAAGAGGAATTAGTTGATCTTGTGAACATATAAATGTTAGGATTTATGCAATTAAAATAAAATTCAAAATTTTAATGAAATTTTCTCTAACCTTTCTTGTGTGAACACCTGGACCAAGTGATGATAGTTGTTGACAATCTTTAAGTGGATTATCAGGAACCTATTGCAAAAGAGGAAGACTATTATAATTAAGAGAAACTAAGTTTTCATCTAAAAAAAGTTTTTTTTTGTGAGCGTATCTTAGTGACACTTTTTCAATGAGCTTGTCCTTCACTTGTAGGTTAATAACTTGATATTTAGTATGCCAAACTATATTGCCTTTTTCAATGATTACGTATGCATTTTGATGAAGTGTAACCTATTAGCTAATCTTTGCTTCACAATATTTACGTTTGATGTACTATCAGAACAGTCAATGGACTGATTTCCCTGAGAACATTGTGTCAATGGCTAAGAAAGATCTTCGGATAAAGAGATCTGGGACGGAGGTGGTGTTCAATGGTAATAACTATGTGCTAGATTTTTTCCATATGATGCTATTGGACCTGAAGTCAGGTATGCAACAACCTATTGCATGGATTGATGAAGCAGGCAAGTGCTTTTTCCTAGAAGTCTTTGCTCATTGCGATGAGCTGCATGGCTTCCTTCTTAGTTATGCTTGGCTTCCTTCTTCGAAAGTAAGGATTACGAGTATAATAAAGTATGGGCTTGCTATTTGTTATCCATCCAGAACCAACTCCAGGTACGACATTGGTGTTCATCTTTTCCCTGCTATTGTAGTGAGATCAGGTAGTGTTGTTTCCACCTTTTGATTTTCAGTCAAACTGATTTTTTGTGCAATATGGAAAAAGTTGAAGGAGGACATTACAGGTGCATTTTAGAAACAAGTTCTTTTGGTCAGTAGAACATGTAATGATACGTTAGCTATATTTTTCTGAAAATAGTTGGGTAGTGACAACATTCACCGACCTCAAGGTTTGGGGGGGGGGGGGTTATCTGAAACATTCGTATAGTTTTGCTGGTAAAACGGGATGAATGATTGTTGTAGTGCATGACTCTGCCTATATGCTATGCTGATACAGATTTTGAAGAGTAGGACGAGTCTTAAGCTTATTGATTTCATTTTTTGTTTAGTCAATTTATAAGTTCCCTAGTGTTTGTCATCTATAATAGAGGAATATCAATCAAGTTTGTCAGTTACTAGTTTCTGGTTTTTTCTTTTCATATGGTACCTGTCCATTTTCCTGAACGATAATTAGTTTGAATTTTCACAGAAGATCCTTCTTGTTGGTATTCCGGTTTTAATAGTAGAATGAATTGTTTTTTGTCCAGTCAGTGTCAATGATCTCCCACATTATTCTATCCATTTATTAATTCCATGGTGCTTGTCAAATGTACGAGCCTGACTTGAAAAATCTGCAAATAATGACCTGTGTTTATATAGTTGATGCAATCTGCTATAATCTAGTGATGTAAATTCTTGAAAGAGTTGATAACACAGCTTTGCCGGTCTTTGTCCCATCTTGTACTTCTGTTAGGAAACAATGTGTTTTGTTCGTTTTATTGCTCGTGATCCTTGTTCTCGTTCACATCATTATTCTCAATGTTTAAGTCCATTATCTCCGGTACAGCAAGGTGATTGAACATGTTGTTATTCTCATGTTTGCTACTGTTAACGTCCAAATATTTTTTTTCCTTCATCTTGTTTAGATGTTGTTTCACCTGGTTAGTCTCCTCATTGTTTTTCCTTTTTCCTTTCTTCTTTTCCACATGTTTCCAGCCCTCTTCTATTTCACTAGTTAAGGCCTGTAGATCTTTTTTGCAGTTCATATCAATATGCATCTCTTTTTGCTGAAGCAAACTCTGATTATCAAAAAGAGTTTCAGCAATCATACCTGGATTTTGCATGGTCTCTTCGATTTTATGCTTGTCATTGTTGGTCTCTTTTTGGGATTCAACTTCTTTAATATTTGCTCTGTTGAAGTTTTGTTTTTAATAGAAGTACAAGATGTAACAATGACTGAATACTATCATGGTTAATAGCTCCAAAGATGTCATTTTAAAAAATAAAAGCTAAGTCATCTGAGATGTTGCCCAGGTCTGTCACTAACAACAACTTGTTTTCCTTTGTCATGGTGTTTACAGTAGAGTGTCTTGGTGTTGTTGGAGTTGAGTTTCCTCTTTTTCCATCATCCTATATTGTGATTTACAGATGTCTTATGAACTGCAATGGTATCTACTTCTACGTCGATTTATTGGGGGATGTAGAATTTAACACTTCTTAGCTGTAAAGTGGGACACTCTTTTAGGACTCGAGTACTTGCACTGAATTATCTCAGGATCAAGCTGTGAGATTAGTCCTAGTAGAAGTGTCTGCTGAAATAAAATGTGAAATAGCTCTGCATTTTCCCATGTAGTAAGATAAAGATTTCTAGTTATGAGTATTTAATCATTTGGAAGTCAATCATCAGTAATTTCAGCTCATCTGGAAAGAAAAAAACATAACAATTACATTTACTCGTAGACTTGGTAGCAACTCATATACACTATACCCTGAAGATACCCTTCTCACTTTTTTTAGAGAAGACTGCAATATTTCTTCCCTTTCATATTACCACTCTCTCAACTTCCACTTGCCAGTACTAGGTAACCAAATAATTTTATTATAGTGATTTATTTGTGATCGAAGTGACTTGATTGTATAAATATCTTTTACGATGTTAAGTAACTGTGCTGGTAAACTGAGTCTAAGATGTGTGTGGCACTCCACACTTTTTCCTTTAGGAAGATGGAGGGAAAAAAAGCAAAAAGAGACATGAAGTTCATGTCTCTTTTTTGGGTTATAGTAACTTTATACTTTTATTATACAAGACCCTTCACTCCAACAGAACTTCTATAACTGCTGCAATCTGATTTGTTGTACATAATTTGTTTTGATTGTTAATTTCTTTTTAAATGTGTAGGGAAATGGAGGTGATCAAATTTGAAGGGTCGCCACAAGTCAATTTGATCTCATTGAAGTGGAAGTGGATAATGAAGAGTTTTTGAACTATTGTAAAAATTTGAATACATTATATTTGATTTTGTGAAATATATTCATTGCTAGAATATATTGAACTATTGTAAGAGTATTTTTTGAACTATTGTGTACACATATTTAGAATATTGCTTTATAAGTATGTGTATGTACACAAGATATACTATGTTTTGAAGTTTATTGCAAATCTATATATTTGAATTACTTATTAGCTAATTTAATGTTTGAGATTATTTATTGCAAAACAATATTGGTGTTTTTTAATTAGAAATTGTGGCATATAAATATTTTACAGCCAAAATAATATTACCACACTTAAAAGTGTAGCCAAAGGATTGTAAATTGTTGTATGCACATGGGCAAGGATTAAGTGTTGTCATACATAAGATAGAAAAGGCAACACTTTAAAATCGTGGTTAATAAGGAAGCAAAGGCCACACTTGGCTTCTGGATTATAAATTTTAGCATGTACATAAGAAAACTTACACTTAATAAGTGTTGTTGTAGTTGAGACATAAAAGGCGACACTTTTAAAGTGTGACCAATAACAGCAGTTCAGGCACTTTAATGGTCGGGTTTTAATTTATATATAGTGACTATGGTAGTCGGCAAGTATTTTCCGACGCTCAGTCTGCCATCTACTCAAAAGTAGTCGGAAAGTCATCGGAAAACTCCATTTTTCGACTACATTCCGACCAATTTTGAAGTCAGTAAACAACGAAATTCTAGTAGTGTAATATATTCGACATTTGTATTAAATGTCGCTATTTTAGCAACACTTTTGCTAAAAGTCGCTAAAATCAATGATATTTTACAACAAATCTCACTATTTAATGACATTTTTTCTAAATGTCACTAAAATCAATGACATTTTGCAGTAAATGTCATAACATATTCGACATTTCTATTAAATGTCGCTATTTAAGCGATATTTTTTCTAAATGTCACTAAAACCAATGATATTTCGTAATAAATGTCATATTATATTCGACATTTGTAGCAAATGTCATAATTTAAATGGCATTTTCATTAAATGTCGCTAAAAACAACGACATTTTGCAATAAATGTCATTATCATAGTGACATTTTGGACCAAATGTCACTATTTTAGTGACATTTTTTCTAAATGTCACTAAAATCAATGACATTTTGCAGTAAATGTCATAATATATTCGACATTTATATTAAATGTCACTATTTAAGTGATATTTTTTCTAAATGTCACTAAAACCAATGACATTTTGTAATAAATGTCATATTATATTCGACATTTGAAGCAAAATGTCATCATTTAAATGACATTTTCACTAAATGTCGCTAAAAACAATGACATTTTGCAATAAATGTCATTATCATAGTGACATTTTGAACCAAATGTCATTATATTGACGATATTTGATACCAAATGTCATTATTTTTACAACATTTGACATCAAATGTCATTGTGTTATGATGTTTTGTTCTTAAATGTCATGAAATTCTTTATTTTCTGACATTCGTTTCAAATGTCACCAAATTAATGTCGTCGTATGTACATTTTCTCGTAGTGGGTGGATTCATCCCCGGTTGAAGACACAGACTCAGTACCTATAGAGGCATCATTGGCTACTCCGGCCCATGGGCCTTCAGGTACCTCTTGTGATGTCCCTTTTGATGTTCCTAGTTCTTCTGCTGCTGCACTGCCTCCTAGACCTGCTGCTGCCCCTATCTCCTGGGCCCCGATCACTCAGGCTTCATTACTCCGGATGGGGCAGCTTGCCCATTTTGCGGATCGTCGGGCTGCCAGACTCGAGGCCTCCATTTCGGGCATGATTCAAACTGCCCTGGCTGATGTTGTGACACCCTTGAACACTACTATTGACGCCCTTGCGACTAGGATAGCGGTGTGTGAGTGTGGCTATGGGGCCACCGAAGAGGTGACGGCCTTAAAAGCAGCTATTGCTGTGTTGAGGAGTGACGTGGATCAGCTGAAGTCCACCAACATGTCCATGATCTTTCGGACGGTGGAGATTCTAGATGTATCAGATATGCCTCCGGCTACCACCGGAGATGAGATTAGAGTTGATGAAGCAGTTGATCCTGAGTTTGAGGCGGAGACTGATCAGGAGATGCTCGAGGTAGCTGAGGAAGCTTCATATGAGGGCACTGAAGAGGCCATGGTAGATGTTGATGTGCAGGCTTCCTTAGCAGATACTCCCTTGGCTGCTCATAGTGCAGCTGTTGTTCCTTCTGAAGTGACCCCGGGCACTGATGCCCAAGTTCAAATGGATGCACCGGGCACTGATGCCTAGAAATATGGAGCGACTGATTAGACAGGACCCCTCTTTACCCCTCTTTCTATCTTTCTTTATTTTGACTTGTGGATAATTTCTTTTGTTTGCATTTGAAGACAAATGACTTTATTTGTGGTGGGGTGAGGCCCACCTTTTTTGTGATCTTTTGTGAATATTGATGTTTTGTTTATATATTGGGTTTTTGAGCCATAATTGTGTTTTTACACTACTTTTTGTGGAAGGTTTGAGCTTGTGACTCCGTATTTTTAATTGAAAATGATTTTTGACCCTTCCAAAAAATATTGCCACCTCTTGTTTGTATTGAATGTGGTTGTTCTTTTGCAAATTTGAGTATCGGTTTTATTCAATACCGATGACTTGAATAGTTCTCATAATCGAACAAAAATGAATGTGCGGCTACGATGAGGCCAAACGAAGTTGCATACTCAATATGTGAACTCTTTGCATCTCGTTGTGGCTAGCAAAGTATCGAATTAAGTCTCTCGCGATGAACTTTGCACACTAGCAAAAGTGTGGAGTCTTGTTTGGCTTTGGTGTCGATGCCTTGTGTGATAAGCTTACCGTGAACCATGTGTGATGACACCTAAAATTTGCCCCGTTGGTCTGGTTGACTAAATGATGCAATCTCTTGATATGATCTTAGGCAACTTTAAAGAATGTGAAACAATTTGACATTATACCTCTTTTGTGGCCTACCTTGTGCGAGTGTGAAGTCATTTTGAGCACCTGTTGACCCTTAACCTTTTCTTGGAAGAAACTTGATGAAAACATAACCTTCCTTGATCCAATACCCATAATCCTCATGATTTGTGGTTTGTTTGAATAGCCAACTTAGGCCAAAAGCCTAAGTTGGGGGTGTGGTGAAAAGAGAAGGTAAATCAAGGAGTGCAAGAAAGTCCCCTTTTACCCATGTTTTGAGAAAAATGGAACCCCTCCAAACAAAAAAAAAGAGAAGAAAAAAATGAAAAAGAAAATGAAAGAAAAAGTTGTGGAATAAAGTTGTGAAAATTCAAAAAGAAATGGGGTTTCCAACAATCCATGGAAAGTTAATAATGGGATGACTTGTGAGCACGAATGAAGAATGATGAAGAAAAGGAAAGGAAGTGTTGTTCACACCACATCTCATGAGGACTATAGCCATTGAGCCTAAATGACCATACATTTGCACTAAGCCCCGTTACAGGCCTTGAAAAGACCTTTTTTATCTTGAGTGAAATGAAACAAATGTTGGTTGGAAAATACGGGCAAACCTATGGATGAAATCATACATTATGTTCATCTTTGTGAGTGTGAGCATTGCATTTGATTTTGGAACTTTAAATTGTTGAACCAATGTCTGTGAATATGGAATCATTCTTTGTGTGAGGGCATTTGAGTACCTTTGTTGAGCTTCAAATTGCATTTGAAGCAAGTATTGTGAGCTTGAGATTCTTTCATATTGGTGAGTCACAACTTCACTCTTTGAGTGCACAATTGATATGTGCATGATTAAGTTGAGTCTTTTTGTGTGAATTCATGATTGAATCTTGTGTAGCACTATTTGAGACATCCTTTTTGAACTGCTGAACTTGAGTTTTACTTGAGGACAAGCAAAAGTTTAAGTTGGGGGAGTGTTGATGAGTCCACGATTTGGACTCATTTAAGGCTACATTTTAATAGATTTAGTGTCCTCAAATGCATATCAAGTGCCAATAACTAATGTAAATACTTGAATTTCAGGTATTTGGATTGAGGAACAAAGCATGGAAACTATTGAGCAAAAAGGAACAAGGCAGATGAAAGAATGAAGGAAAGAAGGCATGAGGATCGCCTAACCCATTAGGCGAGTTGCCGAACGGCCAGGGTCTCGCCTAATTTTCCAGAGTGCCAAGCCCTGAAGGGGAAAATCTAATCGACGAGAAAATGGAGCAGTCGGTGAGTCACCGAACGGTTCCGCGATGCAGTGCCATATCGCCCAAAGTTACAGAACCTGAAGATGTGAAGGCAAAAGCAAAATGGCGATGAAAATGACCAAAGGGCGGATTGCCGATTGGATCGGCGATCCCAACTAACTGTGTCGACTGAACCTCTGCAACACACTTTTTGACAACTATAAATACTTGTTTAAATTTTTAGCTTACAAGCCGATTTTGTATGGAATCATATTATTATTCAGTTTTTGAAATTTAGAAAATAGAACTGAATAGAGAAACAATATTATCTTAGCTTTGAAGATTTGAAGATTTCCATTTTCTAAGAAATTGGATATGGGTGTTGAAGATTCTTCATCTAAGACCTTTGTAAAGACTATATCAATCCAACCCAGTTGATGGAAACACAACTTGGTAACGATTTTTACCTTTTTACTATGTCTAGCTAAAACCCCAACTCTTGGGGTGTGATTTTGTGATTATGGGTTGATTTAACTTTTGGGTATTGTTAATTGATAGTTTATTTGCTGTTTAAAAGTGATTTTGTTCAATAATCATGGTTGAATTTAATGGGTTGTACTTGCAAATACAATCTTAACTTCGTGTTTTTGGCTTGCTCGAGAGAGAGGTTTTAAAACCAAAATTACTGAATCGATACTCTGTGGGTATTGGGTTGTCATGGGTTCATCGAGAGAGAGTGAACCCTAAACCCTTTTCCACAGATTCAACTCGAGAGAGCGAATGGACTAAAGCGAAGGTTGTGCTTCATTGGTGCTTATTGGTGTTCGAGAGAAACCAATTTGATTCAGGGTAAATTGTTTGAGAGAAAGTTTACCCCCACTTAAGTCTAGCTTATTCACCGATTTGCAGCTGTTTACTATTAATTACAATTAATCGGTTGTTTACCTTAGCCCATAATCCTATCACATCCCAAGAATCCCGTCTCCATATTCGTATTTTCGTGTTATTTACTATTTTAGTTGATAGAACAAACAAACCCCCTTGATATTTGACACTTGTGTCACCTATAATTTAAATTATGTTTTTCTTCGTAAATGTTTTTAGCTATGATTGACTTGAGCATATTTATGTTTTTCTATTGATTCTTGAGTACGAACCACTCCCTTGGGACTCGACCCCAACTTACTAGTTGGGTTATATTACTATTGAACGATCGCTGATGCTTAGTATTGGATGAAGTATCTTTGATAGCGTTACACTTATCAGTAAACGCGAGACCTAGAATCACGAGTTACCCCAAGCTAACCCTGAGCTGGCATATCATAAGCATACTAAAAGATTACTGAAAAAAATATACTATGTGGAAGCTTAAAACCATAATTAACTGAAAGTGGGGAATACCCAATACTTATCTGAATATTTAATACTTTATGAGTATAATAACAACTAGAAGGTTAAACTTAAAACTATAAACTGAAACTAGTATTATGTCTGAAAAAGCCTCTAAATGACTAGTGTTTTTGGGACATGCCCCCAAGTAACTCTAGTAAAATTGAAGCTGAAATGAAAAGACTGAATCTAGAAAACATGTCTAATGTCCTTGAAGTATGAGGACTCACCACTGAAGTTGCTGAACTGGAGATCGAGAACCGATCTATGCCTCATCTGGATGTTGAGTACCTGAACCTACATCATGAAATGATATAGCATAGAGTATGCATCAGTACTTGGAATGTACTGAGCATACAGGATATGAAATATAGTTGAACAAATACATAACTGAACAAGGCATACTGAGCAATAACATAATCTGAACTGAATGTAAATGCTGGGAATAAACTAAAGAATGAGCTAAATGCAATGACCAAGTACTAATTCTGAACATGACAAACTGAGACTGAATGCTGAAATATAATTGAAAACCTGGTCAAATGCACTAGAATCTGACTGTGGGAGCTACTAATAACCAACATAAAACCACATGAGCTAAATGTGGAGTCCGATGTATACGCCCCATCGAGAGGACCTAATATACCTTGCCAAGGGTATAGATGCATACTAGCGTGATCGCTAAAACAGATGCCCAACAGAGAGGACTGATAAACCTATGGGGGCACGTAGTTCTGGGACTATAAGGGTAAGCTGAAACCTAGTCCAATTCGGTCTACCCCTACTCCCAACTAGAATGTGTATGACACAAAAAATTGAAATACTAGATAGCTCAATGTTCTGACATGCAAATCTGAGAATGCAACATTTAAGTACTGATAATGAAACATTTGAAATATGAGGCACGTATATCTGTTTATCTGACCTAGCTAGTGTAATTCATGAACTAAACGAATCTACACAACTAGGGTTCTGAGTTTCATGCAAGGAACTAAGCAACAATTTCATGAAAACATGATAATCTGATTAGGAGTACTATAACTGCTAATTCACAACAATTATCCAAGGATTGAGAAACCCTACGCCTAAACATGATATAGAGATTCAAGAATCAGATTGAATCCTAGGGACTAGTGGATGAAAGGAACCCCCTAGTGAAATCCCACATGCCTGGTGGTGAAATCTACGAAGAAATCCTTCGATTTCGGGGTTGAAACTTTGAACAACACTACTTTTTGTTCTTGAAATAACCTGCCACCTCTTTCTCCTCTTTTCATTCTAATTTGGATGATATTTGAAGAATAAGGGTTCTGGGTAAGTCTGACTAACTTATTAGACTTATTTTGAGTAAAACGACATAGTTTAGGCATCAAACGACGTAGTTTAAGTGCCCAATGCTTAGGGGAAAGGAACAAAATGACCCTAACTAAATTCTGACGATACCCATCCGCGGAAGGAACGACGGTCCGTTATTTGACCTATCGGCTATCGTTTGGGTTTGTCAGTCAAGTCTGCCCGACATGGCTTCACTAAAATAAGCATAACATTTTACTCAGAAATGGGATTTTAGCAAATTTGGTGGCGTTGGAAAGAGGATTCAATTATCTATCATTTGGTAGTTCATGAGCCACCTAATTCCTTTTGTGCTAAGAGGGATGACCATTTGAAGTTGACCTAACAATAATTTCCCTCTAACTGGCTACTGACCCTCACCTATGGTCCGTATATCCAATGATAAGTCCACAAATTTGACTCATTTAGGACTATATTTTGATAGAATTAGTGTCCTCAAATGCATATTTTGTCTCAATATCTGATGAAAACCCTTAAGTTTCAGGTATTTGGAGTTTGAGGCAAAGCATCGACACTACTTGGCAAGAAGGAACAAGGCGGCTGAAATGAACAAAAAAATGAAGGCCTGAAGATCGCCGAGCCCAGTTGGCGAGTCGCCGATCGGCCTGGAGATCGTCTTTTGTTCAAGTGTGCTGAGCCTTGAAGGGAAAGATCAAGTTGGCGATGAAATGGAATAGTCGGCGTGTCGCTGAGTAGTTCCGCGAAGCAGTACTATATCCCCCACTGACTCAAAGTGCAAAGATATTGAAGGCTAAAGCAAGAAGTCGATGAAATAGACCAAAAGGCGGATCGCCGAGTGCATCAGCGATCCCGACTAACTGCGCCGAGTGATCCGCTGCAGCACCAATTTTCAAAAACTATAAATACTTGTTTAAATTGTTAACTTAGTATCTAGTCATAGACAATTATTATTCAGACTTAGAATATTTTCAGTTTCAAGTGTTAGAGGGTTTTGGAGACTTTGTTCTTAGACCTTGAAGATTCAAAGGGTTTCATCTCCAAGAAATTGGACTTGGGTCTCAAAGATTCTTCACTCTTGACGTGTTTTAAGACATAATTCTTCATACCCAATTGATGGAAACTGATATTGGTATGATTTTTTATCTCTTTTACATGTCTAGCTAAAACCCCAATTCTTGGAGTGTGATTTTGTGAATATGGGTTAGATTATCTGTTGGGTCTTTCTTGTTGATGGTTTATTTGTTGTTTAAATGTGATTTAGTTTATTAGTTGTGTATGAACTTAATGGGATTGTAGTTGCAAATACTATTTCATCTTAGTGTTTTTGGCTTGCTCGAGAGAGAGGTCGTAAAACTAAGACTACTAAATTGATAGCCGGTGGTATTGGGTCGACATGGATTCAGCTTGAGAGAGTGAATCCTAGTCCTTTTCCCACACATTCAGCTCGAGAGAGTGAATGGGCTAAGGCAGAGGCTGTGCTTAATGCGGAAACTCGGTGTTCGAGAGAAATCGAGTTGATTTGGGGTAGGTTGCTCGAGAGAGAATTTACCCCCACTATAGTCTAGCCTAGTCATGCATGTTCAACAATCTACCATCAAAAGCATGTACCCGATAGTCTAGTTTATCCCGTATTCCTTTCACATCCCAAGAATCCCGTCTTCATATCTCGTTTTCCTTATATTTTTGCTGTTTTTAGTTGTTAATTAATACAAACCCCCATTGATAATTGACGCTTGCATCAACCCATTAGATTTAATATGTTTATATTCGATAATGTTTATAGCTATGACAAATAAGAACTAGATTTTATTTTTCTATTAATTCTCAAAACCACTCCCTGTGGGAACGATCCCAACCATTGGTTGGGTTATATCACTACACGCGATCATATGGCACTTGAACCGAAATAGTGTCAGTTGATTACGTCCTTAAACATCATCCAACCAGGGACTATATTGGTCGATCGTGGGAGGGATCAGAGGCTATACAGATTTGGGCCTTAACGACGGAACCCCACCAACGGTCCGTTGTCCCACCTATGGTCCATGCGAGGTTCCGTCGGTACTGAAACAATTTTTTGAAAACTAAGTTTTTTCTTCATTTTGAGATCTGAGGTGTTACAAGTTAATAAGCCAACTTAATTACGGCTAAAAGTAGAAAAATATTGTTTACTTTATACTCAACTGGAAATGTTCTATATGAACTTAAAACACAATTTCTCGGTCAATGACAATTAGCTCTTAAAAATAAACTATGATGAATACATATTCCATAGCCAACAAATGTTTTAGACAAAATAAGGATTTCATACTAAGAAAAACATGGTAGAAAACAAACAAAGAGATACAAAAGCAGTAGTTATTTCATAGCATTTAAACACCAGATTAAAAGGAAAGCTAAATGAAATATGAAGGTCACTTCGAACAGATAAAAATCAAAAGAGAATAGTAATCACCTGTTTTGGGGCAGTGAACTGAGTCGTCTTCGATCAAGGATCTACGCTCGTTCCTCCAACAAAATCAAGCAAAACAGAAAGTGAAGTAGAATATATTGAAATTAAAAAGAGTGGTGCTCTTCCGAGTGTTCAAGTCTTTTTCGTGATTTATTTTGCAAGCCAAAACTCGTCCCCCGTTCTCGGTTAACATGGCTTGTTTTTATATAAAAATTTAAGTTCCAGCTCCTCTTTTTGGGTGAGATTTTGAGTTGATAAAGATGAGTTTGAAATTTAAACGTTTTGTTCTTGGATGGACATGGCCTTCACGTGATACTTTTAGATTTATGCTCGAAAAGTTGAGCCCTTTTCTGAAGTCATAAATATTATGTATTGGACTTATGCACATCTTGATGATATGCTGAAGTAGGTATAGAAAACTTGCACGAAAATGGTGAAGAAATTTTGTCATGGTTGAAGCGATTTGGAATTTTGCTTGAAAGAGGAAGAGATGAGAGAGACCTCTAGTGGCGCTTATTAATTTCAGATTAGGGATGCAAATTTGGATTATGTTTTGGGAACTTGGCTGAAATGTATGGGCCTATTGGGCTGCCTTTTGGATTTCAAATGGGCTGAATTAATTGAGAGGAATTGCACTTTCTTTGGGCTATTATTAGGTTGAATTTTGTAGTCTTTCCTTCTTTAAATTATTTTCCTTTGAGCTTCTTATATAATAACTCGCGCAATATATATAATACAAAAAATTTAATACATAAGAAACTTGAAATAAAGTAACGACAATCATTTTAAAGAAAAACGACAATAAGTAATAGTAATAAATGTTAATAAGAAAAATATGTAATTTTTTAAAACAATAATAACAATAATAATAAAAGAATAGTAAAAGCAATAAAGTTAAAGTAATAGTCTTAATAATGTCTAAAAGAAAATTATGATAACATTAGTAATAAATCAAATAGTTGTGAAGTATAAAGTATTCGACTTATTCTTAATTTTAGAAGCTCGCGAAAATAAATTTGAAGAAAGGAGGGACAAAATTGGGTGGCAACAGCTTTCCCCTCTTTGACCGGAGACGATGAAATAGTTTTCGGACAAAGAAGTTGACTTAGTAGCCAATTTTTTGTCTCGGCCAACAAATATAGCCATGGAAAGAGTTGAGAAGATTGATACTAGAGGATTTTTTGTCTAGAGGGTCATGAAATGAGTTAATTGAGTCAAGGTTTATCAGTGGGAATGGGAGAAAAGTTTGGATAACCTACATATCACATATTCGTGGGTTGTGGGATGAAATGAGTTCAAGAGTAGATCATTGACCTCTGCTAGCGAGTTTGATATTCCTCTTTAGAAAATTTGCTCCAGTTCAATGTTAAGAGAGAGTTCCACTTTGTGATGCATCTTTAGTTGCTTTAGACTATGTTTCCTGAAACTCATGTTAAAACTGTCATAAAAGTGAGATATAGTAACTTAAGTATAAGAATGTTTAAATAAATATAATTCTAATATATATGTGTGAGAATGATGACAAAGGCATGTGGTCAAATGTTGTCTCTAGTTGTCTTTAGAGACTTGATAAATAAAGATATCCCAGATTGTCTATGGGGACTTCATATTGAGAGTTGGAGCCGTCTGGCTTATGATGATATGATCGCATGACCAATTGGTGTCTCCAGTTGTCCTCAAAGACATATTGACAAATGACGTTTCTGGCTATTTTCAGAGATTTAATGATAATGATGTCCGTAAAGTTTAAGGAAAAGTCGTTAAAGTAGCTAAAAGTAATTGGTAAAGTAATGAATAAAGTAAGAGTGTAGCCGTCTAGCCTATGCAGTTGATGTGATAATGTCTCCAATTGTCTTCAGAGACTTGAATGATAAATGAGTTCACCGGTTGTCTTCGGGGACTTGAATGATAAATGAAGTCACCGGTTGTCTTCGGGGACTTGAATGATGAATGAGGTCTCCGTCTGTCTTCGGGGTCTTAATGATAAATGATGTTGGTAAAAAAAAAGTTGTTAATGATGTCATAACGTATGAGGTTAATATGTGTGTATCCTATTTTAGGGTGGATGAACCCAAATGTGTGTATATCCTATTTTAGGGTGGATGGACCTTTCTTGTCCTATTTTAGGGTGGATGGACCTTTCTTGTCCTATTTTAGGGTGGACAAACCCATGTATCCTATTTTAGGGTGGATGGACCCGTGTCCTAGTCTTGGGTGGACGAACCCATGTCCTATATTAGGGTGGACGAACTCGATATGTCCTATTTTAGGGTGGACGAACTCATGTCCTCCGATTGTCTTTGGTGACTAATTGTAATGACGCCTCCAGTTGTTTTGGGGCTAGATGTCCATTTTGTGAAATTGTAAAATTGTAGAGTAAAATTATAATAAAGTCATGATAAAGTAAAATAAAATAAAGATAAGTGAGAAAATAAAGTTGTGTGGCTATGTCACGACCCAGGGGTACCCCCCTAGACGTAACACGGCATATTTGACCCCGAAGGGGTCGCATACAAGTCCTCAGCATGATCATACACATAAAGCCATAAGAATGATGCAAAAAATTTAAAACTTTTACAATCAAAGTCTAACTTCTTTGTCCTAAACGAAAATACGAATCTAGACTTGTCTCAATCACCATCTAGGACAATAGGGAGTACAAATAGGGTCCAAAGCTCTTTACATCAATATATTCTCAAAAGTAGAAAATACAATAAAACTAGGAAATGATAACATCTTGTCCTCGAACTTAAGGACTAACCAAGCCTAGGAAATAGTCAACCCAAGCATCTCTTGAAGGAAGTAGAAGTACGTCTCAACGATCGGAACCTACACTCATAGTAGATGTAGAAGAAATGAGTTAGCACATAAAGTACTAAGTATGGAAGAATGCATAAAAATCCTTGAAATATGATAAAAAGGACATTTTAGTTTAAAAGTATGCATTTGTCAAGTTTGGAAATCAACATGCACTTTCAATGTAGAAGAAAAGCCATAATCACATTTATACTCATAACATAGTGAAACCATTACCATAGCAACCCCTAAGGAACACTTGTGCAATGTATGGTTAGCATCCCATAATACCAACCATACTAAGTACTCCTTTGAAGCTATCTTAGTCATACATATCATCTTTAGACCTCATTATGATCAATAGTCATAAATAAGGAAATAGTCATGTACATTACTTGAACATAAGGAAAGTCATTCATGGCAACTATCCATTCAACATACATGCATACATTCATGTCTTATCATAACATAAAGAAACCATCCCATAACATCCTGCTAAGTCCACTTGTGCAATGTAAAAGTGAAGTCCCATACCCCCACTCCTACTAAGTAAAACTCACCAAGAAGTCATAGTGTAGTTCATGTCTTATTCATTATCTTATCATATAGGGAAGAATAGTCATAACCGACATAGAACATGTGACCGATATGGAATCCGGTGTCATGTAACCCCACACCGAAAGAAGGTGTCCTACTTGCCTAAGGTAGAACTAACATGTTTAGCTTTTAGGTGGATCCACTAGCTAAAGACCTATGTGGGCACATAGTTATGGGATAGGGAGATTGCTTCTAGAAACCCAACCTATTGTATTGGCGGAGGAGCTTCCATCTCATGAGAATAATCTAGATAACCCTGCCTATTGTACTTATGGGAGGGCCTCTACCTCATTGACCATATCCACTCGGTGCTAAGCATTATTTCCCAAATTATACATAATTAGTCTTGAATTTCATTTACATGTGTGAAGGAATACTTTGCCCTTCATTCAATACAACCCATAAAATAACTCATAGATTCAATAAAGTGAGAACTAATTTTCAACCTTAGAATCATCATTAACATGTGAGTAAACCTTTCACATTATTGTTCATAGTGTTTAATGAGAATAGCCTTTCAATCAACACAACAACATTATCATCATCCTAGACAATTCATACATAATCAAGTGTAAGGGTAAGGGAAAAATGGTCTTTCAACAATACCTCAATTTACACAATATTCATAGGATCTTCACTTTCTAAGTGAATCATGAGTCCATACACAACATTCATCAACGTGTATAAACCCTAGCAATTTACCCCCCTTAAGGGTCATGAATCATGTCTCACAATTAAACCTAGAATTACTAGACTAGGAATGAATAAAACAAGATTCAATAACTAAAACATCATAGATACCATTCATAGTATTCATCTTGCATCAATACACCCATCAAAATTCATGAAATTGGGGTCATGGGGTAATTCATGGGTTCATGGGGGATTTCACAATAAAAATCACCATTAAACATCAAATCATCCATAATATAAGACAATTAACATAATGAAATCGTTTTTAGGAAGAACCCATGGCTAGACTGAAAACCCTAGTTTTATGAATTTGAAACTAAAGAGTTGAAGGGGCTTCATGGAGAAAAGTGTTCCATGAATCAAGTCTCTCATACCTTGATTGATGTTTTCCTCACAAAATTGGAGTGAAAAGGATGGATCTTGAACCCCTAGCTTGACCTTGTTAATGTTCTTCAATGGAGTCTAGAGAGAATATTTTGAGAGAGGAGAGGTGGTTATGTTTTGAGTCTTGTGGGTTATGAGTTAAAAGGGTTGGTTAATAGTTAAAAGTACTTAAATATGTCTAAAATAACTAATAAAAACTGTCCTTACCCTTAATTAATTAATTAGGATTTTACCTTTTTTCCCCTAAGTTGGTCGAGACTAAGTGTCTCCAGGTGTGACCTACGACTGCCCCACCTACGGACCGTAGGTGGGGTGACGCCACGTTCTGCACAATCGTGGTTTGCTTCAAAGAGGGGGAAGAACAAGGCAAGGGTGGAGAGATTAAGTCTCAACCCACGACCCCGACCTACGGGGCATGGGTGCCCATCCGTAGGTGGTGCTGTCATTTGACAGCTTTTTGAGCCTTCACTTGGGTCCTCCTCAAGGACCCTTGGGGGGTCCTTGGGGGTTGTGCCTTGACGTGTAGGTCCTAAAACATTAGTACTAAGTTAGGGAGGTCATTTTAGGACTTTAATCTTTACATTTAACTCATTTAGGACACTAGACTACATGTTAGGCTCTAGCTTAGGTCATTAGATTTCCGGGGTGTTACAGGCTAATGGCAGTGAGTTCTTGGATGATGCCTTCAGTTGTCTTTGAAAGCTTAATGTTGGTTCCTGTAAAATTCAAATAAAGTCGTTAAAGTGGATAAAGTGAATCATAAAGGTATTTAATAAATCAAAAAATAAAATTAGTGAAGCTGATCGATTCTTGTTGATGCCGATAGTTGTAATTGATTGAATGTCGCCTCTAACGAACTTGATTTTTATTCAATAAATTTCAAAGTAACGTCACCTGTAAAAACATGTTAATAAGGATATAAACTCATGATGGAATAAAAAAAATAACGTTAGAGATAAAGTGAAAAGTGGAGTTGTTTGTCTTATTAAGGCGAGGCCCTGGAGGCAAATGATGCCTTTGATGTAATTCAATATTGACATCTTGTATCTTTGTCATTCCTGCACTCAAGGAAAAATTCTTAGTTGGGAGGGCGGGTGTTGATTAGCGCTGACTCAAAACTTGACTTTGTTGGCCTTCCATCCATCCTGTTTGTTCAGACCTTGTGATCTCCTTTTGAGACTTGGTAGATGAACACTAAAAGTATATTATTTTTTTATAAAATAATAAAAATTATCGTTTGAAAGAGACATTTTTTAGTGTGTAGAAAAATATGCAAGTATATGTTTATAAGTTCTAAGAAAAATAATTCTACCAATTCTCAGATTGTGAAAATTTGAAACAAAATGAACATCCTTTGTCTGTTACTTCTTGTCAGGTAGCAGCCTATAGCTTGACAATGTTCAGTCATTCCTTCACCATGTCTTCCAAAATCTACCAAGTGTTGATTTCAGAGAAGTATACTAAATTTATGTTATGTTGAGACCGAATCTTATATAGGATGCCTAGGTATCTCGCCAAGAGAATCAGGTCAAAACGTAGTTCAAAGTACATAGAAATGATTGGAATTTTTGTAATAAAGAGATCGAATCTGATTTGGATTGACTACACACTCCACCAAGAAAATCAGGTCATGTGTAGTTCAAATTACATAAATAGTAAAAAAATGTGCCCTAATGTGACTGAATCATAAGTGGGTGTCCTATGTATCCTACCAAAGGAATCAGGTCAGGCATAGTTTTCCTATTACAAAAATAAAATTTTTTTAGAAATTCTCTATAGTAAAACCGAACCCTATGTGGGCTGCCGACGTAACCTACCAAAAGAATCAGGTCAGAACGTAGTTCGTAATACATGAAAAGTGGAAGTTACATTCAGAAAAAATCTATCTAAAGTCACCCTTTGGTCTAGTTTTTTTACTTCACTTGACTGAGAAAAACATCATGCTCAAATATTGTCATGTTGTCATGTTTCTTGGTCAATTGTTCAACTGTAGGTTATCTTCACCTCCTTCGAAAATCTTGCTTGGCTTCAAACTTTGCTAATTTGTTTCATTATGTCACAATCATAAAATTGGCAAATTTAAAAATTAATATTAAAAAAAATATTTGAAAGTAATAAGTAAGAGACAATTAAGAAAGTAGGAAATGCATTCAGAGATTTTTCAATCAAGCTTTCAAAAAAAATGAGGCAAAACAACATAAAGTTTTAAGGCATGATTTAAGCCTCAGTTTTTAAAATCGTGCTATTTCAAAAGTGTTACTACTTGTTCAATCTACCAAGAATTCGGGCAAATCAGAAATGGAGTACAAGTCCTATTCTTCAAAGTCTCCTCTGGTTCAGCACCCCAAATGGTCGACGTCTCGGTGTTGTAGAGAGGCATGAAAGTAGTTGTAGCAATGACCTCTATTGTTTCTTGTCCTTGGGTTGTCACGGCAGGAGCATCAAATGATGATAAAGTGTTTGTTTTCACCTTTCCAGTTGGAATAAGTCTTCCTTTCACAACCAGATCTTCCTCTATACCTATCATGTTCACTTTAACATTCCCATGTTTAGGCAAAGGGTTGTTAACATTGGGATGAGGTCCAATATGTTGGATTGCTCCTTCTTTGATCAAAGCTTCAATCTTGTTTTTGAGACCATAGTAATCTTCGGTGTCGTGCCCAAAAACTCCAAAATGATAGGCACAACGCTTGGAACCATCAAACCATTTTGGAATAGGATCAAGAATTTCCCCTTCAATTGGTTGTATCATACATGCAGCTTTCAACCTCTCAAACAACTGAGCCAATGGTTCATTTATTTTGGTATAGTTGCGAGTGGTTTTGATTTTATTTGGACGAGCTCTAGGTGCAGCATGTGGTCGATTTTGAAAAGTTGAAGCCTTGACAGGTTGGTACGGATGTGGTTTATAGTAAGTAGGAATTCAAGATTGATAGTAGTTTGCATGGGTGTTGTAGACATGGTAAGGAGTTGATGGAGGATGGTAGATAGTCTATGAGGCTTCACCATATTGGTAAGGGTAAATGGATTGATGTGGTTGATTTAGGTAGGGAGGAACTTGACCTGACATGCATCTTTATCGATCATGACAACAGATACATCTTCTTTCTTCTTTTTGTTCACATTGATAAACCATATTGAATCACTTTGCTTTCAGCTTGCAAGGCTGTAAAGTCTTAGATTCTTCCTGATTTGATTCCTTCTTCCAAGATCTCACCCATTCTAATGATTTTTGTGAACTTTTGTCCCATCATGATTATCATTTTCTCATAGTAAAGACTACTATCTTGACATTCAATGAAGATAGCAGTCATTTCACTTTCATTCATCGCTGGTTGGACTCTAGCTGCTTCTGACCTCCAATGTAGAGTATACTCACGAAATGTCTCAGTTGACTTCTTCTTTAACTTAGTCAGGTAGAACTTATCTAGTGTGATATCGGTATTGAACTTGAATCGATCCATAAAGTCTTGTGCCATATCACCCTAACCACGCCATTTATGGAGATCTTGTTGTGTATACCAAGGAAGAGCTTCACCAGATAAACTTCTTATGAATAACTTCATTCTAACCCTCTCGTCTCTCCCCATTCCTACTAGTTTGTCACAATATGCCCTTAAATGTGTGTGGGGGTCACCGATTCCATTGAATATATCAAAATTCGGTGGTTTGTATCCTACAGGCAAGTCAATGTCGGGTTGCACACACAAATCCTCATATTCTAAGCTTTTGTTTCCCCTGGTATTTTGGAAATTTCTCATTGCTTCCATAAGATCACGAATCTCTCTAACTAACACATCATCAGCCTTTGCCTTGATATCCTTCTCCATTTCCTCATATTTATCTACCTCGGCTTGAAACTTGACCGATATTGGATTGGTATAGGTTTGAGTTTCCATTGCATATACCAGAGGAACATGTTGCGCAAAAGGCGTGGCCATATGTGCCCCTTGTATATACTGGGTTGGATTGGAGGTGGTTGATTCGATGGGTTTACAGGAGTAGTTATAGGCAGTGGATAGGTGTTAGTGGGTAGAGAAATGTAAGGAGTATGAGTTGGAGATTGCTTTTGTGGGTTGACATGTGGTGGATTAGGAGGAGTAACATAGGTAGTGTACGTAGGTGGTTGACTTTGTGGATGAGTGTGTATGGGTGGAAAATTTGGTGGATTTGCGGGAGTTGTTGGAGAAAGGTTATTGTTGGTGGGTCGAGGTTGCTGGTAAATCAAGTGATGGGAAAAGAGGTGGGTTTGGTGCGGTACTTCTAGGTTCAGGAAGTGGACTTGGAGTGTGATGGATAAATTGGTTAAGTCCCTAACCCGAGTTAGTTCACTACGTAGATCTTCAATCTCTTGAGTCAAGCGGGTGATGTGTTCATCATGTTGAATAGTAGTTCTATCTTCGAAAGTATCGGAGAGTCATTAGAATCCATGATATGTCTTGGACCAATTGGATTAGTCATAGTGATTTTTCTTCCTTGAATATCCCAATTACATCAAGGTAATGCCGATGATTTGGACCTTGTGAAGTAAGGATGGTCAGCCAGCTCAATTGTCAATACAAATCAACTTTTTGTTGGGAATAAAAATAAAAGATAGAAAATAAAATGCAAATAATGTTAGTTTTAAATGAAAAAGTTTATATGCCCACAAAATTCAAATAAATCACATAGCATCCAAGCCATCAAGTAGAGTCAAATAAGTTGTAAGAATAACATGTAAACAAGTCATCTAAAGTCAAATATATTGTAAAGATAGCAGGTAAGCGTGTCTTAATATGCTTGTGACCTCTTTGTGCCGGAGGTAGGCCTAACGTAAATCTGAGGAATATATTTTCCATAATATGTCATCTCATTACTCTTGATTAATTAAACAATTTTTTTTCAAAATAAGATACGAAAGTAGTGAAAAATGTATTACATGTTGAATGAATACAACATAAAGTACTTTTAAAATAAAGTAAAAGTAATTTTGTTATGTCCGTCCTTCTTGGTTCCTTTTGGTGATATCGCCACTTCTTGTACTCCAACGTCAAGTCTTCGTACCTGTCATGGAAGTTTAGTCATACCACCCCCTAAAGTTTAATTAATTAGAGCAAATGGTCCATATTAGGGCATAAATATTCCTCAAATATGCACATAAATAATGTAGGTCGTCACTTGGGGTCGGAAACCCACTTGAATATTTAAGGTAAAGTCAACTAATGGACTTAATACACTAAGGGTATAAAGCCTCTTAGGTCATGAAATGATGTATGTTCCTTATAAAATTTGTTGGTTTAGCTCTATTCTAGGTAAACTAGGAGCGGATTTACTAGACACAAGGATCCCGAGTGAACTACTCGAGTGAAAAGGCTACGCAGTCACATAGAAAAAGATTCGAACACCGCGTGCATATGCAAACTCTCCTAAATTTTGGATTTTGAAAAAAACTTATGGGTGCGCAAAACACACCTCGCATGTACGTGTGATAGTGTGAATTTCCAAAAAGTGGAGAAATATGAACGGAATGATAGTTAAAAAAAATAGTAACACATAAACCATTTATAGCAAACAAACAATTAATGTATAACAAGGAAAGTTAAGTTTTAGTAAACAAATAATTGCCAAGATATTAAAATAATTTATGTCAAACTAACAATTGATTAGCATGTAAAAACAAGTTTATAACATGTAAAGTAATTAAAGTAAGCACATAAAGCCTAATTAAACTAAGACCGCTATGGTTAGAACCTAAAAAGTCCCCAGTGAAGTCACCAAGTTGTTATACCCCATTTTAACCGGGTCAAATAGTGTATAACATTTGGTGATTCCTAAATTAATTAACTATTTAAGAAGTCACCACCTAATTATTTATGGTGAATTAGGACACCTAAAATTGATTAAATTCATGTCTAAGTTAACTCCATTTTAAGGTTTGACTAAACATGAAATTCTAGGTAAGGGTTCAACTAATCTAGAGGGAAGGGGTAAGGCATCCTTTAAGATCCATTAAAAATGGTTAACCGAACGAACTTAAATTAATTAATTAGGCTATGAGTTAGTCAAAAACTAGGTGATTAGAGTTCACGAAATAATTAAAAAGATGAGCGTAGATAAATTTTAAGTTTAAAATTTTAGAAATAGGTAAAGTCCCACTAACTAGATTACATTAGCAAACTAAAAAATAACTAATAAACCAACCTTCAAAAGGGTATATAAGCAAAAAGGGAAACCTTTATTTTAGACACAAAAAAAAAGATCTTTAAAGACTTAAGAAGTGGTGTAAGTTTGAAGCCAATTAGATGCTTATACCTTAGCGATCACGTGAAGCATGTATTGAAATACTACCAAAAACAAATCAAGTAACAAATAAAATATATGGGAAGGACTAGAGCAGAATAAACAATTCCAACATTCCAAACAAGTGAGCTTAAAGAAAATCAAATGACTCCAATAATAAGGCATTTCTACTCACTAAAAAGAACGTTGAAATGGAGAAGTATGCATCGGGTGACCCAATTTGTTATGAGCAGAGATGGGAGTCTCCCTCGAAACTCCATATCCTCCAATGTTCATGTGAAAAAATAGACAAAGACATAGGTTAGCTAAGCAATTTAAGTGAACTTATGACTATCAATTCAAACTAAAATAAAAATAGTAGTAGTAGTAGTAATATTTTTAGTTCATTCTATTTTTGTAAAGCAAATCCAAAGAAAGACTCTAAGTAGAAACTAAGAAACTAATGTATTCTTTAGAAATTTTATTATGCTAGCACTAAAGATGATCAGGATGACATGTTTGTCCAAACTTTCTCGTAAATGTAAAAGAAAAAGAAAATTACAGTTGCCAACATGATTTGTTCACAAGTTAATAAGCCAACATTTTTTTTTTTTATAATCGAGAAATCCGTCTGTGACCCGCCCTTTGGACCAATCACAGTCTTCTAAACTCGATGGATAATCCCCCCCCCCCCCACTCTACCTTCTCCACTTAAATACCGAGCTTCACTTTGCATGGTGTGGGGCATGAACCTGCGACCTAAGCCACAAATCCTCCACCTTTTGCCATTTGAGCTAGGCCTTGGGGGCTTAATAAGCCAACTTAAATATGGCTAAAAGCAGAAAACTACTATATACTTTATACTCAACTGGAAATGTTCTATATGAACTTAAAACACGATTTCTCTGACTATGACAATTAGCTATTAAAAATAAACTATGATGAATACATAGTCCATAACCAACAAATATTTTAGACAAAAGAAGGATTTCATACTAAAAAAATATGGTAGGAAACAAATAAAGAGATACAGAAGCAGTAGCTATTTTATAGCATTTAAACACAAGATTAAAAAGAAAGCTAAATGAAATATCAAGGTTACTTCGAACAGATAAGAAACAAAAGAGAATGGTAATCACCTGTTTTGGGGCAGTAAACTGAGTTGTCTTCAATCAAGGATCTACGCTCTTTCCTCCAACAAAATCATGCAAAACAGAAAGTAAAGTAGAATATATTGAAATGTAAAAGAGTGGTGTTCCTCGAGTGTTCAAGTCTTTTTCGTGATTTATTTTGCAAGCCGAAACTCGTCCCCTATTCATGGTTAACAAGGCTTGTTTTTATATAAAAATTTTAAGCTCCAACTCCTTTTTTTGGTCAGGATTTTGAGTTGAAAAAGATGAGTTTTAAATTTGAACGTGTGTTCTTGGATGGACATGCCTTCACGTGATACTTTCAGATTTATGCTCGAAATGGTGAGCACTTTTCTGAAGTCGTATCTGTTGTGTATTGGACTTATGCACATCTTGATGATATGTTAAAGTAGGTGTAGAAAACTTGCACGAAAATGTTGAAGAAATTTTGTCATGGTTGAAGCGATTTGGAATTTTGCTTGAAAGAGGAAGAGTTGTCTAGAGATACTTATCAATTTCAGATTAGGGCTGCAAATTTGGATTATGTTTAGGGAACTTGGCTGAAACGTATGGGCCTATTGGGTTGTTTAGTATAGCATATAGATGAGACCGAAAGGAGATTATATGCAAGGATGCTATGAGATCGAAAGAATATTGGTGTTATTGAAGATGACCCAGCGTATTCATGAATGTTCATCACCATAGAGCAACACAATTATCTCTATGTGACATTGATTTCCAATCCCTGCACCCCTAGATTGCGTGTTACTTCTTAAATTTTCTGAATTTATAGTGTATTTGTGACCATTGATAACCAAACTCTTTTATTAAATTGGTGGAATCATCCACCCACTTATTTTACTACTACAAATGAATGATTTTACAATCTAAATTTCTTGATAGAATTTTCTACGATATACCTTTTTCCGTGGGATTCGACCCCGACTCTTAGTTGGGTATTTTTTATTGACGAGGACCGTTGTCTATTTTAATTGGCTTTGAAGAGTACATTTGAGCGTTATCACACTCCCCTTAAAGTGGAGGTTTTCAAGAGGACTCATGTGAAGAAGAAATTAAATGAGTTGTTCCGCATATGTGGATGGAGGAAAGGGTCGAACAAAAATTTGTAAGATAATATATATATATATATATATATATATATATATATATATATACACACACACTCTC
>JAJOOR010007093.1:0-25435 GCA_036250505.1 Solanum acaule | reverse complement strand
ATATTTAGGTTATTTTTAGAAGTACATTACCCTGAAATATGAAGTAACAATACAAGTTTAACATAACACATAGGTAATTAAATAATAAAACGGTTAATTCTTGGGAAAATTATACTACTCACAAATCAAAAAGTGCACATTTCAAGCTGATTGTAGGGTTAAAAATACGTTGGCAGATATCAGAAGAACTAAAATTAGAATTTACCAATAACTGAGGAACCAAAATAGCTATTAACTCATTGATAAATGCAGAAGAACTTTTTCTTACTAATACAGATGAAAAGATTGAGGAACAAGTTTACATGAAAGCAAAAACTAGAGACAATAAAACAAACAAAGACTTCATCACTAAAACAGTTAACCAAGTAAGTTGCCTCAGAAGTAAAATTGTTAAAGTAATAAAATAGATATGAACATCTTACTGCACTATGTAATGCAGCTGTAGCTGTCTGACGCTCAGCTGGATCAATGGCCAGAAGAGTCTCAATCAATGGCAATGATGAAGGTGGGAAATCTTTAAAGGTTTCAGTTATACATCTTCTGTATGATTGCTGAGGTTTGAATATAGTTGCATGTGGAAGCCTTGACTTTTTCCAATAATCTTCTGACGGAGATCCGCATAGCTTGAAGATCTTGTGGAGCTGCTCAACCTGAGTATTATTGCAGTGTAAATCCTAAAGTTGTGGAGCTCACGGCTAAAATCCAGTTCATAAGAGAATTGAGTTTAAAGTTACAAACATATTGATAAATATAGAATTCATAAGTTTTTGGATTTTTTTTTATTCATGGTCCTCCCACCACTCCCAAGTCAGGCGGGAAGGAGGATTTGCATATCAAGGCACAAACATAGGCATTTAAGCTAAAGCTGGAGCAACACCATATCAGGACCACGATTTGCATATCAGGATTTTTTTTTTTCAAGGCTTTTAGTCCTCTGGTTTGTAGTCCTGCCACTCATTCGAGATAAAGCCACATAAAAGTTTAAGCCCAAGAAGCTATTCTCTATCCTAGACCAAGATGTATGCCACCATGTCTCAGTCTGACTCGACGATAAGCACAACGTTCAGTATTTCATGCAAAACTGTCTGCTCTGACTGCTTGGATTTCGGAGGAGAGAACCTACTAGAAACAGCGTATAAATTAATCTAAAACCAGAATCTTTCATTTCTTAACATACATTACTTATCATGCTAAAGAAAGTGTTTTTAGTAGTTCACTAAATCTTGATTCAATCAAATAAAGCTACATCTTTCACGAATTATCTATAAGGATGTGCCATGCAACAGCATAAAATACTGTTTTCATATTGAGGGGGATTTCATGTGGACAGAAATTATCCAAATGTAAAAGATTGAAACATCGAGATGTATAATGAGATTTATATGGACTATAAGTTCATTTAATTTCCCTGTATCATAGTTGAAGGGAAAAAGCTTCTTTAACTAACAGATGCACTAGCAAACAAATAATTTGATGCAACCAACAAGCAAGGGGACAACGGAAATCTTTTCTCTTATATCGTGCAAGACCTGTCTCTGTCAGATTGTTTCGACCAACAAATTCTAATACCATACCTCTGTACGACCAGGCATAATGGGCTTCCCAGCTAATAGCTCAGCTAAAATACAACCAGCACTCCAGAGGTCCACACCAACACCATAGTCTGTGGCCCCAAGAAGAAGCTCTGGGGGTCTGTACCATAAAGTAACCACACGACTAGTCATAGGCTGCTTTTTATTGGGATCGAAGACGGAAGCCAAACCAAAATCTGCAATCTTGAGAACTCCCCCACTGTTAATTAGAAGATTTGATCCTTTTATATCACGATGCAACACATGACGGTTATGACAGTGTTCAAGCCCTGATAATAGTTGATGCATGTAACATTTAACCTACAAATAATGATCAAGAAATAATGTAAACAACTCGGAAGCCAAACAATTACAGGTATAAATTAAAAAGCAACTAATGTAACCCCAACCTGAGCCTCTGTGAACTTGACTCCAGGGCTTGCAGCTAGTCCAGCTAAATCATGATCCATATAATCAAACACAAGGTACAAACTACAAGACATTCTTGACGTAACCAATCCTTGCAATGTAATAACATTTGGATGATCCAAGCGGCGCAAAATCAAGATCTCTCTTGCCATAAACTTCACACTCTCTGGCTCCAAATTATCAAATCTAACTTTCTTTAATGCAACGATGCTCCCCGTGAGATTATCTCTAGCTTTATACACATTGCTATAAGTACCTTGCCCAATCTATATAGAACAATACAGCATATAAATGACAATGAATAAGATATTAATCAATCTAGAAAACAAAAACTAGTAACTAACAAATGAGGTGAACAGTTTGCTTGCCTTAGCCAGCTTCTCAAATGCATCCGCCCTTCGTGGAATCCAGCCATTGATAGCCTCTCCAGCTACCTCAGAAAGCCACGATGGCCATCCAGCCGCTACTTGCTCGCCGTGCACATTCTTAGGTGGATTGCTCAACCTTGGATTAGGTTTAGACCTTCTCCTCTCACCCCTAGGCCGTGCATTGTCATCCTTCTTCTGATCTCTACCATTCTGAACTTCACCAGCATCACTGCCTCCTCCTCTTCCTTCACCGCCGCCATCCACCTTATTTACAGTTCCAACTTTCTCTCTCCTCCCAGATTGTGCTGCCAAATCTCTATCTTCCCCATTTTCTCTCCTCCTTCCAACTACAACCTCCCCACTAGGCGTCTCAGAAGATGAAATCTCTTTCCCAAAAACACAACCCATCCTTGTACAATCTTAACCTTCATTTCTCATCAGACTGAACAGCGTTTTCCCTCATTCAAAATCCTCCCACACAGAAACCCACATGCAATAACCTCAAAAATGTAAACTTTACAAGAAAAACAATCAAATGGAACAAGATTAAGCTTAAAAATATGAACTTTACAGCAGTTTACTAAGCAAAAGAAACAATTGGGGCTGCAAACCAGAAAGTATCAAAGCAAACTAAGTAATGGTTCTTTAAAAATTCAAGTAAAAAAAGAAACAAGAATCTGAGATAGAGCAAATTAAAGCAAGATTAAGGAAAATGGGGCTGTTAGATAATAGTAATCAGAGAAAGTGGGGAAGGGTCAAAAATGGAGTTTGTAAAAATTGAGAAAAGGGCAGAAGGAAAGAAAAGGCAAAAATACACAGTGAGTAATGGTAATAGCTTTATTGCACTTCTTTTGTGGGATTGAAGATCCAACATATATTAAAGTTTCAAATTAATAGTCCCACATTTCCACCATACCAAATATAAATAAATAAATACACTTTTATTCTTTTTTCCCCTTTTAAATTAATACTCCTCTTCAACATAAATATTAGTACGTCAGTAGCTTAATATATAATAATATAAATTAAACTGAGTAACAAACTCAAAATATGAAGTACAAAAAGTCAATATTTTCTCTCATCCATTAAATATAAAGCATAATTTTATATAAATAAATTTTAGCTACAGAATTAATGCTTCATTTATTTCAATTTATGTGACATATTTCATTTTTCAAAAGTCAAACAGTTTAAATTTGACCAAAATATTGCACATGAAATCTTCGATTTTTTTGAAATGAAAATTATATATTTGCAAACTACGTAAAAAGTACTATAAGTCAGAATAATTGACAATTTAAAATATTTAAAAATATATATGAAAATCTTACATTCAAAAATAGATTTGTTTGAATATCTAAATTCAAAATGTATCACATAGTACGAAAGGAGTATATATATATATATATATATATATATATATATAAAATTAAGAAGAGATTATACACCCAAAAAAAAAAAACACAGCTAATGAACTTTTTTCTGCTGATGGACTTAGTGGCTGTAGGTCAAAAAGCACCTCTCCTATTTTTTTGCCTCCCTCCTATAAACTTTCACTTGCTTTATTTTTCTTCTTTTTTATTTATTTATTTATTTGTTGTGAAATTAAAAACTATATTTTATATATAAAAAAAAAATTGTAGTTGATAGAGAACTAATAGTTCAAAGAATGACTAAAAGAATTCGTATGATGTGATATTATTTACTCTTTTTTTTCTTGTGCCCTAGAAATTTTAAGATTATTTTTTAAAAATTTAATTAGAACATGTTAATCAATTTTTAATAAATAATTTTACTCGTATTGATAAAATATATTTCCAGATATTATATGAGTGATTAGATCCTACATGTTTGATCAAACATCATTCCTCAAATTAGCTTAATTAATCATGTCTTTTTTTCCTTATACTTTTTCCTTCTTTTGTGATAATCATTTTTCCCTCTATATTCAATGGAGAAAATTTCGAACGATTTCAAAAATTGAACTAAAAATTAAAATAAATATAAAAGGGTTAAAAATTTGGAAACTGGTTTACATGCTATGTACTTAATATTTTATTCATTAATTTTATGAAATACTTAGATATAAAAAAAATTACATAAGAATTATATTTGTCATGCTCTTCCTTTTTTTTTTTTTTTTTTGGTTTGAAAAGTTAGTGATTATTAAGTATTGTTTTCAAGAAAGTAACAAGCAGATACTTATTAAACTACGCTAAGAAACCTTAAGACAAGTAACATATTCGAACACAATCATTACCATTTTCTTATTTTATACTTCAATGATAATTGGTAAAGGTGATTGTTTAGCATGATTTGTAGTCAAAGTGTCATGAACCAAACCGTTGTGATTGACACCCACACTAACCCTCCGGTGGGAGAACCTTTACTACAACCCAGACTAAACAACTTAACCAAAACTATGCATTAAAAGATACGGAAGCAAGTTTAAATGACCAAAAGAAATACGGAGTTCCTATAAACTCGAAAGGTTTAAACAAACTAGTCAAATTAATGCGGAAGAACAACCCCTAGAACCTGAAAGTCATTGTACCAAAACTTTACTAATGACAAGTCTATGAACAAGGGGTATAACCCCGAAACTAAATAACACCTTAAACAAATAGTCTGAGTCTGAAAAGAGTGGACTTAAACAAGAGAGATCCATGGCAGCCTGAAAGAACTGGTTCATCCTTGAATCCAGTCACGCTCAATAGTCACCTAGCTGAGGTCTATTAATAGTCGTTTGAAGATGCCCTGTACTCAACAAAGAACAAGCAAGTGCAGTATCATTACACAACCACAGTGTACTGGTAAGATCCCGCGGCTATCCCAATAAGTGAAACACATGCAAGTAACCACAACATTATAAAACAGACATATACCAAACATATACAATATTAGTCATCTTTTCAGGATCAATGTAGCATTTCACGTTCTCAATAATACACATTGATTATCATTTTAGAGCAACAAACAGTCTTTCAACCTCAATCACCATTAGATATGAACGTAATCATCACAAGTAATATACAACACAATTCAATGGTCCTCTCATGGATCTCATACCCAAACTATTAGTGTACCGATACGTGGTACCCGATCCAAGTTAGTGTGTCGGATCGTGACACCTCTTCCAATGTTTATGCCGGTACGTGGCAGCCGATCCCAGTTAGTGTGTCGGATCCTGACACCCGTTCCAATATTTATGCTGGTACGTGACAACCGATCCCAGTTAGTATGTTGGAACGTAACACCTAATCCATTCAACAAGCCACCATCACAATCACAAGTACATTCTCATAATCATACAATCAAGTCATGATTCATGGCATTCAATTATTCAATTATTCTCATTCACGATTAGTGTGATCAATAATGCAACGTTCACATACATACATACACTATAATGAAGCAAGTACAAACATATATCACACAACATGAAATCACAACCATCACCTACCTCGAATCCAAGCTTGAATCCCCTAAGATATTTGAATCTTCCCTTTCCGGATTCTTTCCGCTTGTTCTAGGTCTACAAATAATTAATATACACAAGGATCAACAATTAAATGTCTAATTATCCGGATTATAACAAACCCAATAACCCTAGACCAAACCCAAGATCCTAATACCCAATTTAGGATTTTTTCCACTATTAATTTCAGATCAAAACCCTCCCCCAATAGTAATTAACCAAGAACCCAAGTTCTACGGATCGAAAAATGGATTAGGGGAGTAAAATCCTTACCTTTAGTGCTAGAAGAGGTGGAAAACCTTCAAGAAATAGCCCTGGGTTGTTCCTTAGCTCTCAAAGTCGAAAGGTGCAGAATAAAATATTTTTGGGATTTATTTCCGACTTAAGTCGCGACTGTTCTTCCACAACGAACCTCATCCCGCTACAGCGTCCCTGTCCTGGCAGAAATAATCCCGCCACAACGGCTTGCACGGAACCAGTGAGCAAATTTAAGAATTTCAAACCCCCATTTCATAACACGCCTTTATCCCATGACACTCAGAAAATACTCGTTCACGCTAAGATCAATTTCAGGAGTTCTACTCACCCGAATTCAATTTGGTAAGTCGTACGAGTTCCTTAACGTCTTAGTTATCCACTTATGTAATCGCATTCTATATTAAACCTCTCATTTGTTACTAGATTTCCCTAGACCTCACTGACTCTGATTTCGTCCAAATCTGGACTAGGCTATAACGATGGGAATAGGTCGTTATAATAGATATCAATTTACCCATCACTCGCCCCCGAGTGATAAACTAGGAGAAAAGGGCTAAAATAAGAATAACGTAGTATCTGAATCGTCGAATAACTGGGAAAACTTGTCCCGCATATTTTTTCTGTCGACTCTGGGCTGCTAGAAGCTTAGCTTGGATACTTCTCACCTTATCCTGAGCATCATTCACCAAAACAACCTCCAACGATTTTACATCTCCAGTCTCAAACCATCCTATGGGTGATCTACATCCCCTCCCATACAATGCTTCAATGAAGTCATTTCAATACTCGAGTGATAAATATTGTTGTATGTAAACTTAACTAACAACAAAAGCAATTCCCAACAACCACCAAAATTGATCGTACACACGTCTGTAACATGTTATGAAGGACTTTGACACAATCATCCAGACGAATCCTTTAGTACTTAAGCATGATAAAATTCCAAATCAATACTCGCTACAATTAGAAGTGAACCTGAACCAACCAACGCACACTCATAATACCCAACAATCATAGTTCTTATCAACATCTCTATCTCCCAACATAAATTTCCATGAGCTTAAGTTGCAAAAATTTCAATCTTTAGACTTCAGATACTTCTTGAGGGATATGTCCAAACATACAAACCCTCCAACAACACTATTGAAATGCTAGATTTAGTAATTGTAGATTACCTCTTAAGAACAGTAGAATTGGACCCAATGATCCCCACATTCAACTACACATAATTGATACATGACCTCGACGACAAAATGAAATATTAGATTGTTGGACAACCATAAATACGCATGGTAGCTCTTTTATAAATTCTCATAAGTGAGGTGGTACATGTAGAACCACTAAAATACTTTAACAATTCCAAGACAACACCAATTATGTCATTCGAAATAACCAAATCTTCCCAATCATCCCACTAAATCAAGAGAAAATCGCAGGATCGATACACTTGATCCACCACTAGGGATCCACCCATAAAAGTGAAAAACACGTATGAGCATAGCTAGTGCATCATACTCACAACCATTTACAAAAATGAAATAGATGGTCACATAAGAATTTATCAAATAACACTAAAGGTTTTCCTCTGAAAAGTCGTTACCAGTCATTTCCATTCAGTTGACTCTACATACTCTTCACATCATTCCACTGAAGTCCACACTCTCAATACTAACAACCATCATAACCACTCCGACCATTTACCTTACTTTAAACCAACACTTTTTAAATGAAAACCTTTCTTAGGTACTTTAACAATCAATTGTAATCAATTTTACGACTCAACCCAAATGTTAGTCCTTTCAAATGCTCAATACCTGATACAATTGATCATTTCTCGCTTTGCAAATACATACCTTGACACAATATATCACCACGAATGTAGACATACAATGAAAAATCTGAATTGTAAATTCAACCGTATAACACAATCCCCTTATCTATCAATATTAACTTGTACCTTGAAGATTTTTATGAATTCATGGATCTTCGCTTATCATTGATCGTATCTCCATCGATCTTACAATATCTTCGCTTAACAATTCAATCGTACTCATTACTAAACTCAAAACAAAAACAAAGCACTTATCATCACACTCGAGCTAATGTTTGTACACTCTTTTCTCAAATCCTTTCTAATAGTTTTTAACCAATCTGACAGCTTGTGACACTATTACCATAGCCACAACAAAGCTAATGAAATCACATGTCTCTAAATCCAATTATCTACCCATTTGAAGATACATCTTTAGCCTTTGCAATCAAATAAAATATTCTTGCTCTCGCCTCTCTATAAAGGATGTACTACATCCCACTATTTTTCTTCATTATGACTCTAGCTCTTTAAAATTCTATTCGAGTGGTGTCCCACCATCTCTTAAAACTCTCCATACAACCACATTACTCACCAAATATTAGAAAACCACAACCTTAGTTACTCTCAAGTCGTAATTACTATACAAAATTCGCTCAACCAACAATTTTATTATGTAGTTGCATCCCGTCACAATCCATCACGAACTCTTATTACCATTACGCTTAGTCAGCCTTGACTATTACTACGAAGTAAACCTTTTCATCAACACGACGCCTCAACTCAGGTAAACTCATCAAATTCAAAGGACTAACCCAATTTTATACGCATTTTCTTACTAAAATACTTCAATTTCCTTCACCCAAGTATACTCAATGGGACTTTATTTATCCATGAGTTTGTTATTTCGGTATCAATCCACTCATTTATGACTTAAGATAAAATCACCAGTCCTCATACTACCATCATTCTTCTTAACAACCAAGACAGGAGCACCCCCAGGGAAGCACTAGGACGGATGAAACCTTTATCAAGAAGCCCATGGATTTGAGCTTTAAGCTCTCTCAATTCTGCCAGAGTCATGCGATAAGGAGGAATGGGGAAGGGCGAGCGCCAGCTTCCAAGTCAATGTAGAAATATATATCTCTATCCAGAGGCATACCAGACAAATCAGTAGGAAACACTTCTCTAAATTCTGACACCACAGGAAATAGACTCAATAGAAGGAGACTCAACCTCAACATCCCGAATATGAGCCAATTACGCCAAACAATCACTAGTCTCCTACCCCACACGAAAGATATGACATTAACTGACTTAGGCTTGTACCTCCTTCCCACTCTAACATTTCCCTACCTGGGATCTCTAGAGTTACTGACTTAGCATTACCATTAAGCACGGCATATTAGCGGGACAACCAAGTCATGTCTAAGATTATATCAAGTCAGTCATATCCAACATAACCAAATCAACCTAAATCTGAAAATCCATAACACAACAGGACCACATGATATACATGGGTGACTATAACTGACTCTTCAACTAGGGTAGAAACATGGATGGGGGCATCAAGCATATCACAAATCATATCAAATTCTAAGGCAAATCGCATAGAAACATAAGAATAAGTAAAACCAAGATCAAACAACATATTAGCCATCCAGTTACAAATAATAATAGTACTTGCGATCACTGCATCAGACCCTCAGCCTCGGTCTTGCCCGAAAAGGCATAAAATTGAGCCCTGTCATCTTGATGGGCAACCTTCTTGCCTGGCTGCACTGCTCCTCTACAACCTTCTAATTACATCTTCATCGTTAATCTATTGCAAATTTTTTACTCAATTAATGTTTTGAATTGAAATTTTTGGAGAGTTTTGCTCATAAGTGAGATTTATGTAATTCTTCGATTTGGAATTGATTAATGGTCTGTTAATATTTTGGATCCTATTCTTGTAATCTTAGAAACTTATACGCGTGCCATTAATATTTGGGATTATAGTTGTTGTTAGCATTTTTATCTTTGATTTGTAGGGAAGGTTTTGGCTTTTAAGACTTATTTTGCTTCTTAAATTACTTTATTTCATATTTTATTAAATATCGAATCTATTAAGAGTCGACTTATTTATCGGTGGTATTAGATTAGATTTCATCATGACTCTTAATTTTTGGAGAGATACTCTATTAGTCTCCTTACAAGTCTTATGTAGTTGAGTGTTCCGACATAAATTGGAATTTGTTCACAGTAATAGCCACGATTATTCTCATTGTCATCTCTATCATCCTCTCCCCAACTTTTCTACCATGGCTTAACAGCTTGACACCCTTATGCTAGTTATTGCAATTCTAAATGTCATCGTTGTTCTTATATAACAAGATCAATTTACTCCATATTTAATCTTTTAGCATTTCATCGTCTTAAAACGACTTTAAACAACTCAATCAAGCCACTTTGTACCTATCGTGCTTGCGCTTTTTCAAAAACTAGTCTCATCTTGCCCAATTGTTTTTCCCTACGCAGGATACAAATAACACTCTTAACCTTCTCAACTTTTATATACTTACAATATCCAAAATTGTGACGCCTCTCAAAGGGTTCCAAATTTCCCAACACAATGTACTTGGACCTCTCTTCGTTCAAGAATTCTATGTAAGTATGATTGTTAACTCTGTCTAATGGGTGTCTCCACCAAGTACTTTTGTCGTCCTCATATTTCATGCACTACATTTAGTATGTTGTTCATGTTGTATTTCTAAGATACTTAGAACAAAACTTTGAAGAACTTGGTAAGAAACAATAAAGTTTAAAGAGTATTTTCAAACTGGAAAATTAAAACTAGTAGATAAATTAGAATCAGAAACAGATTAGAAACAATATAAAAATATTTTTCTCAAAGAAAGAAAATCGAGCCCACTGAATGCACAATGTCCCCTTAAGGAAATTATTCCCCTCAAGTACCCGAGGTTAATGGAATATATCCTCCCAGGATAGAACAATCTTACTCACCGGCGTATCGGTACTTAAAACCACACTGTCAACGAACCATTCAAAGGCAGTAAAGTACACTTAGAATACTAGATTTAATAGTAGTAGAAGAAGTCCAGATGAATTCGTTCTTTTTAAAAAACAAATGAGAGGAAATCCCTCAATTTATAGAAAACAAAGGGTAGTGTGAAAAGGTTCTTATTGTGCCTTATTGGAAAGGTCACAACCCTTTGGAAAAGTTATAATCTTTTGACCTTTCATAAAAGTCACAATTGTTCATAAAAGTTGTAACTCTTTATAAAAGTCGCAACTCTTCATTTTCCATTCACACCTTTTAAAACTCAACAATCCCACGCATGAATGGGAAATGACTCCAAGATAAAGAAACAAATAAGTATATGTACTTTACAAGTAAGAATTAATTGCATCTGGATAAGTAGGTTTCCCTTTGAACTTTCCGTAGTGAACATATGTTGGATATACTCGGTCAATCGGTAGATTTGATATCGTTGAACTGTCAAGCTTTGGTGTATACCTAGACAACCATATGTCACACAATCAACCCTTTACCATTTATGGTTCTTACGGTTGTGTTCGTTTCAGCCATGAACACCTCCTGATTTCATGAGTGTATAGAGAGATGGGCTTTTGACAATCATCCTCTTTGAAGCGGCTTACACTTCACACTCACATAGGTGATTTCTAATTGTGTTATCGCGTAGATACACTATTTGGTCAAATATGCCAAACTTAGCAAATCATTAAAAACATTAAGATTTATTAACTCATTAACAAGCATTAATGTTGTATATTTGTTCCTGAGCATTGTCTTCATCATGAGAATCGATTGAGTTGGTTGACAATGTCGAACCGTCATTCACAACTTTGTTCTTCTCCTTGAACCTAGCTCTTGGGATCTCCAGTCTACTAGGTAGATTAACCGCTATGATGACTTGTCCTAAGCCGTAAATCCATTTCCTTAGTTGATCTTTCAACTTTCTCTCTAGTTAGGCCTTTTTGTAAGTGAATCTGACACATTATCCTTTGACTTTTAGTTTTCTAACGGTATCATGTCTATGTCTTATAAAACGAGACTTTCTGTTATACATCATGCTGCATGCCCTACCTATTGCATCTTGACAATCAAAGTGTATGCATACTGATGTCAAAGGTTTGGGCCAAAAAAGAATATCTATCAAGAAATTTCAGTCTTTCAACTTATTCACCGGCCTTATCTAGAGCACCCAGCTCAAAGATCATTGTAGAGCTAGCGATACATGTCTTTTTAGAAGATTTCCAAGAGACTGCTCCTCCACCAAGAGTAAATATATATCAACTTGTGGATTTTACTTTATTTGATCCCAGTGATCCAATTTGCATCACTATATCCTTTCAATACTGTTGGATATTGTTATAATGCAAGACATAGTTTTGAGCATGTTTTAAATACCCTAAAACTCTTTTCATTGTCATCCAATGAGTTCGATTGGGAACACTCGTGAACCGACTCAGTTCATTAATAACATATGCTATATCTGATCGCGCACACTTCATGATATACAGCATGCTTCCCAATACTCTAGCACAATCTAATTGTGAGTAACTTTCGCCTTCACTCTTTTGAAATGTAAAGCTCACATTTATTGGAGTCTTGACAATATTGAATTCCAACTATTTGAACTAGTCGAGTACCTTTTCAATGCAATGAGACCGTGACAATGCTAAACATTATGGAGTTCTAAGGATTCTTATACCTAAGATCGCATCAGCAACTCTAAAATCTTTCATATCAAACTTGCTTTTTAGCATACGTTTAGTAGCATTTATGCCATTAGTGTCTCTACTGATGATCAACATGTCACAATATATAAACAAACAATGACCGTGTGATTTTAATGTAAACACATTTATCACTTCCATCATTCTTAAATCCATTTGCCAACATGGTTTGGTCAAATTTCTTATTTCATTGTTTGGGCGCTTGTTTTAGTCCATAAAGTGACTTAACAAGTTCACACACTTTCTTTTCTTTACCAGGAACCACAAAACCCTCGGGTTGTTCCATGTAAATTTCTTTCTTGGATTCTCCATTTAAGAAAGTTGTTTTCACATTCATTTGATGAATTTGGAGGTCATATATCGCAACTAATAATATTAACATCTGAATGGATGTAATTCTAGTTACTGACGAGTATATATCGACAAGATCAAGACCTTGTTTTTTTCTAAAGCCTTTGACAAAAAGTCTTGCTTTATATTTGTCAATAGTTTCATTGACTTTCATTTTCATTCTGAAGATTCACTTTGAACCCAAAGGTTTTTTTCTGGAAGAAGATCAATTAACTTCCAATGTGGTTGCTCAAGATTGCATCAATCTCACTATTGACACCATATTTTCAAAAGGATGAGTCTACAGAAGACACAAGAAATGTTACAAAATCACATTCGAAGGAAGTAGATGTACTTTGACATTTACTACGCCTTTGAATCTCTTTATTAAGTACATTCTCTTTTTTTCTTTCCAAGGTCTTTTAGACCCTTCACTAGACTACTTAAGTCTAATTTTGCAGTCCACAATCATAGGTCCTATTTAAATCCTTTTAGCAATAGGAACTTGGACTTTGGCTAGACACCCCCACACTCTGAAGTGCTTCAAGTTGGATTTCCTTCCTTTCCATTTTTCATATGGAATAGATTGTGTCCCAAACAAACAAAATTGCTTTCTTTCTGAAAAGACAAAACTTTTTGTTGTTCCCTTTTGCAGTAAGGATAGTTCCTCCACACAATCTTGTGGTAAACCTGAACTTATAAGTAATGCAGCCATCATTTTCTTCAAAGTTCGTTTTTTTTTTTCATTCTGCAATTTCATTAGATTTAGGTGAATAGGACAATAGTTTGATGGATAAATCCATTTTCCAAACATATTTCTGCAAAAGGAGATTTATATTCTCCATCCCTATCACTTCTTATCATTTTTCCAACTGATTTTCAACTTCAATATTATATTGTCTAGACAGTATTATTGATTCATCCTTACCATTCAGCAAATAGACATAGTCGTTTCTAATGCAATTGTCAATGAAAGTTATGAGATACTTTTTCCCACCATGAGATGGTGTTGACTTCATATCACAAATGTCAGTGTAAATCAACTCTAAGGGATTAGAATTCCTTTCAACAGATTTATAAGAATGCTCAGTATACTTAGATTCCACACAAACTTGACATTTTTATTTATTGCACTCGAAGTTAGACAAAACTTCTAAGTTGGTCAGTTTTCCTTACAAGGTTTTGTAATTGGCATGCCCCAAGTGTTCATGTATCAAACAGTTTGACTTAAGCAAGTAGGAACAAATAAACATATTGAGTTTGAAAAGCTCTTCGCGAGGTAGCTTTTTCTCACAAATATTTTGTTCCTATTTCTTACAATTTTGTGTGAAATAAACATTGTTTAGAAGTCATCACCTTGTCAAATGTCCTTTTCGAAAGGACTTTTTCATAACTTTCAATTTGATTGTTATAGAACTATCCATGAACAAAGTTTCATCGGGTCCAATAAAGGCAATATAGTCCAAATGCTTCTTTTACAAAACATGACAAATGACTATTCACCAATATTCATATCTATACAAATAGTTATATTTAATAGGCATATCTTTTCATGAAAAGTCACAACATTTTAAGTGACATTTTTTCATAAAAGAACTCAATCATTTTGAACAAGTATACATATAATTTGGTAGTTTCATACTAGTCATACCATATACTAGTAAAAGAGAAACTCAACGACCACAATGTCAAATATACTCCAAGAATTTTGTGGGTCTAACATGATACAAAAGTATCATCGAATTTCATATCTTGTGCTCCAAATTTAAATTAGACACTAAGTCTAATTTTATCTTTGTCATAAGCATAGAACCCCCCACATTTTAAATATGATCTCAAAAATATTTTTCAAGTATTTGAAAATAGTTTTTCCACATTTTTTTTTTCATGCTATCAAAGTGTCATTGGCAACATGAAACCTCTTTTGAAAATTATTCTACAATAGAATTATAGTGATTCAATTCTCTTTGACAATCTTTACACAATGTCAAAGTTTATTCCATAGAGGCACAAAATCACAAACTCTAAGTCACTGTTATTTTTCCTCTATCACAAATAGACATACCACTTAGTATTTAGAAAACTAACAATAAAGACAAAAAAGTTTGTACAATTTGTTTCTATATAACAGTGAAGTTTATAGAAAGTCAAAAGTACAACATTGACTTATTATGTGAAGTTTTCATATTCTTCAAACCAAGAGCATAGTCTATTTATCCAGAGTAGAAAACTACAAAAGTTTTTAGTCTACAAAAATCAGACACAATCAAATTTCACATGGAGTACAAAACTACAAAAGTTTTTTTTTAGTTTCCAAACAGAATTAAGCATATTCTTAGATTATCACATAGATATGTTTTTCTTTTCAAATAGCCTTCCAACTATAACATTTTGACATACTATTTTATCAAACAAAAATGTGCATCTCTCATTCTGCAAACTAAAGAATTTTAAAGGCAACACTTTTTGCGAAGGAAAATTCATTCAAAAATCATATGGTTTGTAGATCTTTTTTCAAAGACATACATGATAAATATCAAAACTGTTAACTTTTAGAAACTATTTTCCTCCTTAGATAAATAATAAGAAGGTTATCTGGTGTAATCTTTAACCGAAATACCACCAATTCTTCTAGTACATTCTCACTTCGACCTTGCTAAACAAAGCACCAAATTCAGGAGAAGTAATGCATTAATCTTCTACTTCCATGATCTGTTACAATCAATAGAATACAAGAAATACCAACAGTATAATAATTTCCTTAAGATTGTTGTTCATCTTGTATTTTTAAGATACTTAGAACAAAATTTTGAAGAATTTGGTAAGAAACAACAAAGTTTAAAGAGTATTTTCAAACTAGAAAATTAAAACTAGTAGATAAAATAGAATCAGAAACAGATTAGAAACAATATAAAAATATTTTTCTCAAAGAAAGAAAATCGAGCCCACTGAATGCACAGTATCCTCTTAAGGAAATTATTCCCCTCAAGTACCCGAGGTTAATGGAATATATCCTCCTAGGATAGAACAATCTTACTCACCGGTGTATCAGTACCTAAACCACGGTGTCAGCGAACCACTTAACTGTAGTAAAGTACACTTAGAATACTAGATTTAGTAATAGTAGAAGAAGTCTAGAAAAATTCGTTCCTTTTTTTAAAAAAATGAGAGGAAATCCCTCAATTTATAAAAAATAAAGGGTAGTGTGAAAAGGTTCTTATTGTGCCTTACTGGAAAGGTCACAATACTTTGGAAAAGTCACAATCCTTTGGAAAAGTCACAATCTTTCGAAAAAGGTCACAACCTTTCATAAAAGTTACAACTTTTCATAAAAGTCACAACTTTTCATAAAAGTCACAACTCTTCATAAAAGTCGCAACTCTTCATTTTCCATTCACACCTTTAAAACCCAACATGGTCTAGGTCACTAGACCTCCTTTTTCTCACTTTAGCTAGCCTGGACAATATCGTATCCCTGCCCTCGTCCTCTAATTTTGTTGGTTCATGTGTATTCAGTATAGTAAACTAGAAAACTATTAAGATGAAAAGAAATAAAAATATCTGAGTCCACATAATTCACTGTGTCCTTAATGAATTTAATCTCCTCACTGGTACTCGAGGTTGTGGATTATTTCCTTTCAAAAATAAAACGGATAACCTATAAAAGAAGTAGCGTTACCTCAAACTTCAATAACTTCAGAGAACTCAAAAGACAACAATGAAATTACACAAAGACTCCACTTTGTTTGTAAGAAAATGTATGGAGAAGGAAGAAATTCAATATCTGAAAAATCAGGGAAAACCTCTCTATTTATATATAGCCAACAAAGGTTAGTATATATGAAAATGTGTTAATTGTGTCTTATTAGAGAGGTCACAACCTTTTGAAAAAGGGACAACCACTTAAAAAGGTTACAACCCTTTACAAAAGGCGCAATCTTCGAAAAGGTCACAAATTCACAATCTTTCGAAAAAGTCACACCCTTTCATTTTCCATTCACATCTTTAAAACCCAATAAATTTAACATACTGACATTCAAAATATATCGTCTTTACTAACGTAACCACTGTATATGAGTAGAATTTTCGAAATAAAATATGTTGTGCCAGCGAGAAACGAAAAAAGAAAGAAAGGATAAGAAACAATTGATAAACACGAAATATTATTATTGTAGAATTAATATTTGGTTCAGGAATGTGTGTACTACTCTAATAAATAGCATATTGTTTATTAAAGCTCTGTGTTTGATTTCTTGGCAGCAATTGTTTTGAGATTTGCACTAACAATATTTTAATTCAGAAAAATAAATAATCTAGAGATCTGATGTTTGGTGAATCTCGTAATACTATATACTAAATCTGAAGTTCAAAACCCAGCTTTTATTTCACATGAATTATTTTAAATTAATTTATAAAGAAAAATAACATACTTAGCCAAACACTTAAAATAATAGGGTCGTGTATCGATCAGTTCGATTTGGTTTTTGAAGTTTATAGATTTGACTTATTGATTATCAGTTTGTAGATATGCTAAATCATTAAGAACCATTAAGATATTGATTTATCGGTTATCGATTTATCGTTTATTGATCGCTAACGGTTTAACTGTTATTGATTTGTTATTTAGAAACATAGTGACGAATCAAATAAACCATGTACATGATATATAGATTGTATCTTACTCAAAAACAACACTAACACATTGTAGAATAACTGAAAGTTTGAGACGGCTAAAAATAAAAATATGAAACTATTACCTAAGTCAAGGACTTTATAATTTATATACCAAATGGTATAAATATAATTTATTAATTTACTATCGAATTATCTATGAACCCATTAAAAAAAAAATCTCAAACCGTTAATAACTGATAGGTTCCTAACTGATAAGCCGATAATAAAAAAAAAGTCAAAATCTTCACACCAACCATTACCGATAAACCGCCCTATTCGTTAGCCATTTATGTTTTCTAAAAAAGTATACTGTTAAGTGTTATGTATATTAAGTATTTATTTATTTTTGTATATTAGTTTTAGTAAATGAAAAATATATATTTGTTGACAATTTTTTTGGTGGGCGGTTTACAATGTAAAAGTTTCATTTATTTATAAATGTATTTAATTGATGTAATTATCTATTAAACTGAAACAAAAAATAACTAGTAAAAATAATAAACTAACTAGTGAAATAAACAAATAAAAAAGCCACGCTCCATATATATAATCATAACCAAAACAATCATGTTAAAATGGCTTAGATTTTTGTAAAAACAATGTAAAAATTACCCTTCATTAATTTGGATATTAAATGTTACTCTAATAATTTAATGATGACAAGAGTTTTAAAAATATACTTTTTATTTGTGAATTAGTATTATCATAACCAAAACAATCATGTCAATATACTTGACAACATCATTGGCTAAATCAAATGTAATAAGATTTTTTTTTTTAATTACATGCAGGATTAGCTTTAAAGGAGCAAGCATGCTTGATCTTCCATCATGGACCTCATTTACATGCAGGATAATATATAGTAATGTATTATTCTTACCGATAGAATAAATAAAGGTTTTCGCGATTGTGTCATTAACTAATTATCGCTAAATATTATTATAGTATTTGTAGAGAATAGCAGAAGAAGAGTATAATCGGGAAATCTTCTGCTTGCCCAAGATCGTTAACTAAGATCGGAAGATTCAACTAAAGAAGAGGAAACTAGAAAGGAGAACTTGTTTATGGAAGAAGACTCTTGAATTGGGCTGTTCTTGGGTTGTATACAAATGACAATGGTCACCCCTATTTATACTTGTGTAGGAATGGTTCTAGCTATTACAAGCTCTAGACTATTCTATCATTTACTACAAAAATATCTTCTCTAGAATATCTACAAGAAAGTTCTAGTGAACTTATCTTCTAGCAATTTCTCTAGATCTAGATATTTCTTTCAAATAATTATTCTAGGTACTACACTAGACCATTCTAGAAACTATACTAGGAAAATCTATGATATTCCAAAAATCAACTTTATCATTTTTCACACTCCCTCTTAAAGTGATTTTTGGAAACTACCCCACACTTGTTGTGGAAGAACTTAAACGAAGCTTTGAGCTACGTCTTGATGAAAATCTCAACAGTTTCTTTCGGACTCCTCTTGCTTCTTCAAATGATAACAATTCTTCATCGTTAGTTGATCCTTGTTGAGTTCTCAAACTCCCCCTTTCTCTTAACTTCTCGACAGTTATATTATTCAGAGAAACACTATCAATTTCATGTGAAGTCTCCACACCAACATATCCACTGCCAAATTCTCTTATCATCTATTCAGTAGATTTTTTGGCAGCTTCAGAGCTTTCAAAAATCATAGTGTTTGCCTCCGAAACTTCAATATCAACTTCTTCCTCTATTTGATCTCTATTTTCTCCATCTGCTTTCAAAAATTTCTCTAAGTCATTAAGTGGCCTTGATATTGCAGACGATTGACCAAATACTTCTACTTCCAATACATCTCCCTCAGTGCTTTCTCTATAAAGGTCATCACTAGCATATGTAGTTTCAAATATTGCCTGTTCAGGTTCTTCTTCTTTGATTTCTTCAATAGAAACTACCATATCACCACTGGGAACATCCTAAAAAATTTCTTGCTTCGTGCCGTCAACAACAGTTTCTTGCTTCTCCAAGTGATCCGCTATATTATATTCTAAATCCTCGATCCAATCTTTTTCAAGATTGATGAAAATCATGACATCTATTGCTCGAGCCTCAGCTACTAAGGAATTTCTCCACTCTTTTTCTTCAGCAACTTTTTTGAGCTATATTGCTCTCCTTGGCTCGGCAATATCTTTTTATGTGCCCTACTTTGCCACAACAATAACATCTGAGAGGCTTGTTACCATAATAGTTAGAAGGCTCTTCCTTCTTTCCAGGCCTGAGGATCGAGAGTGCGACATATCTCTTGATTTTCCTTTGAAGTTTCTCTTGTCAGCTACAAGAGCATCTCCTTCTCCATCTTTGACAAACACACTAGCCAACTGCTTGGCTAGTAATTTCTGTGCCGACAATAAATTTTCAAATTCCTCCAAGGATGGCTGTTGAGCCCATCCTTGAATCGATGTCACAAATGGAATATATTCAGGTTTCAAACCACAAATGACTATTCTTCTCATTCGTGCTTCAGAGATAGCCTCCTCTGGATTCAATAAACATATCTCAGAACATAAGTTCTTAATCTTTATAAAATACTCCGAGATAGAAAGATTACCTTGAATTGTGTTAGCCAATTCATTCTCTAATATTTGCAGCTGAGCATCATTCTTCTTGTTGAACAAGCGATCGAGGGTCCTCCATATTTCATGAGCTAATTTCCACCATAGTATGATCAAATAAACTGGAGGAAATTGTCTTTTTTAGAATGAACTCGGCCTTTGCATTAATCTGCTTCCACTTCTTGTACGTACTGCTATTTTTCGGTCCGTCAGCATGAGGACTCGTGTCATTCCCATTAACAACATCCCACAAATCCTCACCCACAAGGTATGGCTCCATACATGTCTTCCATACCTTGTAATTGGACTGATTCAAAAACTCCATTTACAGTCCATTAACACGACCGCTTAAATCCATCTACACAAACCGATCTTGAAATAACACCCAAAAGCCAACGTATGGCTATGGCTCTGATACCATGTAGAGAATAGCAGAAGAAAAGTATAATTCGGGATATCTTCTTCTTGCCCAAGATCGTTAACTAAGATCGGAAGATTCAACTAAAGAAGAGGAAACTAGAAAGGAGAACTTATTTATGAAAGAAGACTCTTGAATTGGGTTATTCTTGGGTTGTATACAAATGACAATGGTCACCCCTATTTATACTTGTGTAGGGATGATTCTAGATATTACAAGCTCTAGACTATTCTATCATTTACTACGAAAATATCTTCTCTAGAATATCTACAAGAAAGTTCTAGTGAACTTATCTTCTAGCAATTTATCTAGAATATCTAGATATTTCTTTAAGATAATTATTCTAGGTACTACACTAGACCATTCTAGAAACTATACTAGAAAAATCTATGATATTCCAAAAATTAACTTTTTCATTTTTCACAGTATTATCATTGAAAGAAAAATTTATTGTCACTAAATATCTCCTTTTATTGTAATGTTGTAACCACTTGTTTGATTGAGAGCACTCTTTTCGTTGAGAATTCTTCGTTCACTTTCGTGTGAATTCTCCGGCGATGAATTAATTTCAAACTTATGGGGCCCTATCTACTCCATCTCTCGTGCCCAGAAGAAAAGGCGATTGTCAGCACTGACTCGAACACACATGAGCGGTTGAGTAGTGGGTTGATTTGATAAGAAAAGAGCTCATGCTTGTCATTCCAAATGTATTTTCATAATCTTTGGCCGCCAAACAGGGACCAATTTTGACTCAAAATGCCTAAATTCCTTTTTTTTCCAACTAAAACAAGGTGGTTACTTAACGACTAATAAATTGAATGGTATTCCAAAGGTAGAGAACTTTCATAACTTGTTATCGTAAATTGTTTCCTTAGATGTCAAGTTTGAAATATGTTGGGGTTTAAAGTTTGAATAGATATATATTTATAATAACTTTATATTATATTATATATAATAGTGACGGAATAAAAGTTTTATAATGTCTGTCATTCTAACTATTTTATTTTGAATGGATGTTGTCACTTTTTGTCCCATTATGAATAAATTATTGTTTTTATATTTATGTGTATGGTTAGTAACTGAATAACCAAATCAAATCAAACTGAAATCAACAACAACCAAGCCGATAAATGTATATTATAATTAATTTGATTGATTTTGAAATTTAAAAATTGATTAAATTAATCTAATTTTAATTTTAACCAACAACCGACTAAAATTGACCAGTAAAAGCCCCTATAATAACTAGATACTAGTACAGCACAAGTCATAATCAATTTAAATAGTTTTGAAAAGGAAGAAGATAAAAAGGTAGTTACAGGGTGGGTAAACTACGTTGACTCCAAGTTCCAATATATATGTTAGTGTCTGAAATTAGGTAAAATAACAACAAAATATTATGAAATGATGAATAATCAAATGAAAGGGATACTATGTATTAAGAAACATGTCATTCAAAGATAGTTGTCTACTTGTATATGAGAGTTGCTAGGCATATATATGCATCTAGAGTTGCTAAAATTCCTTGCCATCTAAGCAATATAATATAATATTATATATATAATATTCCCGTTTTTAAATTAAAATATCACTGCCTCAGTTGATGTACTTTTGAAAAGAAAAGGCAAAAAGATTTTTACATTAAGAGGTGGTTTGATGGCAAATTAAGAAGTGAATTATTCATGTATTTAAATTAGTATAGTTGGTAATACTATGTGTGTTATGTATAAAACTCAAACTCCTCATATATCAAGTACGATATGTGATTATTAATTTACACTATTCTGCTTAATTAATATATATGTCATTATGAGATAATTTATGTATTATTTATATAGAGTAGAAAATAGATATAACTAAATTGACGCTTTGTGTAGTTAATTTACGTGCATGTTTAATTTGCTTTAACCTGATATTTTTATATTTTGGGTCCCAAAAGTAATTTGCATGACAAATTTTGGATAACTTAAATATATGTTGTCAAAAAAAAAAAAGATAAAGTTAATGGCATAGGTAATCCTAAAGGCCAGTGGGATAAAAAGGAAACACATTATATTCCAGAGGAAGCAAACAAATATATAGACTTTATTATGTTTATAGTAATACGTGCATGACAAAAGGAAGCATAACAAAATAATTATGTTAGTTGTGGTATAATATATACTTGAACCTACCACCACAAAGCAAATATGATAACAAAGGAAGCCAAATAATTGTTGTTTTCAAGTATTTCACCAACCTATGATATATTCAAAGCTTTCACAAGGTTGAACTCTTTTATCTTTCTTCTACCATAAGTTCTTGGTATACCTTAGGAAAATATCGCGCACCCAAAAGTGTGATCTTTTAATTAATGATAAAGTTGAGAATTCTGAAATCTTAGAAATTCAAAATTCAGCAGAGATAGAATTAAAACATTAGGTGATTATTCTCATTTGTCCTAGCCTTGGTAGACAAAGTTATCCGATACATGTTGCTGGTGGGAGGTGACTGCCTGACAGGTATTTCGTGAAATTAGTCGAGACTGACCCGGACACCACGATTATAAAAAAAATAAAAAAAGAATTTCAAACAAAATTTGTTAAAAAGTAGTTCGTCTATAATAAAATCTAATTTTTTTAATACGGCAAGCTGAAATACAAGGTTATTTGTCTTATTTTCTGATCTATCAATTTAACTTTAATTAGTTTCAAAGTGATATGATAATATATTAATGTATAAAAATAAAATAGTTGTTAATACATAAAAATTAAAGACGTACCAATTTGCGTTACATAACTGTTGCCATGAGTTGATGTTAGGTTATAATTTTGTGCTGGTAGGTTAAGGTCAATTTCAATAAATCAAATTACGTATAATAAGAAGCTCTCTTGGTCCATTTTTGCACGTACAAACGGTGGCGGAGCCAGAATTTTCAATAAGGGATTCAAAATCTGAAAAAACAAATACATAAAATAGTTGAAGGGGGTTCGACATCTACTATATACCTAAAAAAATATTTTAACTATGTATAAATAATATATTTTTTCATCAAAAGGGGTTCGGATGAGAAATTGATATAAATAGTTGATCGCCAAAATAATAATAATAATAATAATATATATATAGAGAGAGAGAGAGTTAGTAAATGTAACAATTTTTTGTCCATCTATCAAATATGTAACTTGCCCATAATTTTATGATATGGGTTTGACCAATTGATTATGTAATCTTCGGCAGCCCCATATACCCTACCCCTCTCCCACAAAACAAAACAAAAAAACAATAGGTCAATCAATTGTCAAATTTTGACATTTAAATAATTCATCTATTTGAAATTGAATGTACGTCCATGCTTATTTTAAGTTAAAAGTCGATATATAATAACATTTCAAAAATGATTGCTAAAATAATATGCAAAGTCCCTTTTTACTCTAATTTAATTGATGATAAAACTTTTCCTTTTTACAAGATCAACATACGACTTTTTAAAACTAATTTATATAATTCTTGTAATGTCAATTAACGTCAAACACAGACATTTTAGTTGAAATAGAATTGCTCTGACGTAGGTATAATATTACCAGTCAACCCATTTGATTGCAAGAAATTTGGTAATCGCGATATTTTCTTGATTTGATTTTAGTATTTAATTTAAGAATTTAATAATATTTGATTTTATTTTTATTTGAATTCAAAGATGGATTAAGAAAGCAGTAGCACCTCTCGATGTTTTGCCAGAAGCGAAGCTCGTTTTCCAAGAAAGAAAAATAATTTATCAAATCAACTATATAAATATCTAGTTACAAATTATAATTATGCTTATATATATTCTATTATTTATGTTTTTTTTATTTTAAAAAAAATTGTAATATATATTATCTTTTGTAGTTTTGGGTTTCTTCTTAAATTGTACCTTGAAACAATATATATTTGTGCACTTCTGGCATAAATTACAGGTCTTAATGTAACCAAAAGTATTTTATATCATCTGTGTAATTACTTAAATTAAAAATAGCTAGTGGGTGTATAATATATGTATAACTATGTATAATTAATGTATACTCTTCTTATATTGGCTATTTAGGCTTTTATTTTAGTCTATCTTGTGAAGATCTTTGGGTGTCCATGACTGATAAAAAAATAAATAAACAATAATCCAACTGAGTATTTGTGTAAGAGATTTTAAGGAAAAACTATATAATTAGACAAATATTACTATCATATTTATTAATTCTTTCTATAATTTAAAATAATTACATATTCTCTTACTAATTAATAATAAGGAAATTTTCGCGTTTAGCTACAGTAATTAAAGTAATTAATCAAATTAGCTAAAGTTTGAATAATTACCAACAATAGCTATAGCTACAGTTGTAATCGCTTCTTATAAAAGGTACTTTTTTTTCTACAGCTGTAATTGGTATAAATAGAATTCAATTATTTTGAAACTTAATGGCGGTAATATCGGCTTGAAGAGGTATAAAATCCCTTAATTCATGCACCAATCTAGCCGACAAATCACTTCTCTTCTAAGATCGTCGGATCAGCGACTACAATCAATTTTCTTCTGAGATCGTCGTATTGACGACTACAATTCAAGAACAACTCAATCGATTTCATTGTTGATTATATAGCAGGTACATAATACAATGAATTTCATCTGTTTTCTGTTTGGTGCTCTGGAGTTTTGGTTGAATCTATTGATATTTAGGTCTTCTAATTGAAGAAACTGATTCAATTGTATTTTAATTGATCTATAATT
>JAJOOR010007092.1:0-36365 GCA_036250505.1 Solanum acaule | reverse complement strand
CAATTGAATTGATCGTAACAACTAAAAGTATGAAGTTTCTACGAATATCGTAAAATGCATGTTTGATAAAAAGAATAATATATAAATAAAATGTCATAAATTATTAAATGTTTGACAAAAATATAATCTATCAAGTCTAATTAAAAAATGACGTGCAATGTAAATTCAATATTACTAAAACAAATGAAACTGAAAATATAACATAAGTTATAAATTCAAAACAAAAAATTTAACATAATACTCTTATAATAAATTTCAACATAGCAATAAATATGATTTATTTTTATTTTTTCTTAATAAATAAAACGTAAGTCTATAACCTTACTTAACAATAAATTCTATTTTAATTTAAAAATTAGAATACTAATAAAATTATGTTAATGAGAAAATAAGCATGACCATAAAGAAATAGATAATACGAGAAAATTACATAGAATCATGTAAAGTAAGGTTGAGAACAAGAAGAAAATGAAATACAATAATATAAAATAAAAATAAACTTTTACAAATTTTTAGAATAATAAAAATAAAAAAGAACTTAAAATAATAGAAGTAAAAAAAAAAATTAAAACAAAAAAATTAAAATAGAAATTAAAAAGTAATCAGGTGGTAATTACACCATGTAATTACCAGCAATTCATAGCCTCTGCCTGTGAATTGTACAGTGTAATTACCTCCTGCCAATTACACCAATTACTTGCTGACCAAGTAATTACCTGTCCTTCCAAACAGGACAAGACAGTGTAATTACACTAATTACACCAAATCCAATTACCAGGGTGTCCTTCCAAATAGGCCCTAAGTGTGTTTACATTTTGGGCACTTAAATTCACGTCACGCCATGATCAATTGTGCATCATGGAGAATATTTTCGTTCAAATTACATATACTACAGTCTACAAGTATACATAGAACTTGTCATTTGTGTTTTTTTTTTTAAAAAAAAAAGTGTGTTTGTGTTCCTTTAGATCGATCGTCAAGTCAATTCTTTAATATGGAAGATAGATAATTTCAATTTTCAAGCATTTCGACGCATAATCACTAATCAGGCTAAATTGGAAATTCCATATATACTACTGCTTCTACTTTGGTTGAACCTTATTTGTAATCAAGTAAACTCATTAGAGATAATTGTGAAAATAATACCATTTCAACTTTCAAGTCATATTTTTGTCCTATGGGCAAATACTTTTCATTTCACTCTTTAATTATATAGCAATTTGATATCATTTGGATGTAGTTTTGTCCAAATTTATCAAGTTGAAAAGACACATGCATATATACCAAATTATTTCAAGTGGATTTAGTAGCCCCTAGATAAGAAATTAATTCATTTTATTACGTATTTAATTTCTTAGTCGTTGGTCAATTAAGGGTAAATCATTAAATTACGTAGCTTCTTTAGAATTTTTTTTACAAACCACAGTATTTATTTAATTTCTTAAAAAGTTAAGCACAAATAAATTCCATAAAGAGATCTAGGTGTAACACTTACTGCTTAATGCTTACAAGAAATAAGACCGGACTTCATAATGTGAATTCATAAAGAGGTAGAGGATAATTGACTTTAATTTGTACCCCTTTTCTTGCTTCAAGAAATTAACATTTTGAAATTTTTTCCATTAAAAAATAAATATTTCGTATTTATCATTCTTTTCTCTAAACTTTTGCGATGTTAATACTATATAGATTTTTGTTTCAATTAAAATAAAAGGTATGATTCAAAAATTGAATTTAATGAGTTATCAATTTAAGTGTCCAGGAGGAATAGAAGGGGAACAAATTAAAGCTTAAGCAAATTTCATCACTATCACTATACAAAGGGACTACTTTATTACTAAATTTTGAACAAATATTTCTTATATATTCAATAATTTTTTTTAACATAAATACAAAATGCGCAGGAAAGTTATTAATTTCTGAAAATCTGCACCCCAAATTACTCCCTGGATTCAATTTTACTTTTTCTTTGTCACATTTCTTTTTGGAGAGGTTAATTTATACTAAATTTTAAATATAAAAAAAATATAAAAATTATAATTTCTTTTTATAGTAATATGATAGAAAAATACATGTTAAAATATTAATTAAAGTTCATACAATTTAACTCTCGAAAAAATAAAATCCAACAAGTAAATGTGAATAAACAGAGTATAAGCAAGCAATTAGTTGATTTTTACGCATTGTTTGATATGGTTGTTACGTATTATTTCATAATATATTAGATTGTATTGTACTGTATTGTATTTATCATATTGTATTGTTTAATTAAGTACAACATTTAGATAGATTAATTATATGCTCTCCATTGTTACATAATATGATACATCAATAATTTAAATTATAGACTTACGAAAAAGGTTGAATACGAAGTTAAACTATTGTGAAAAGATATGATAAAAAAAGATAAAATTATTAAATAATAAGTAACTAGATTAATCATTAAATAAAATAAGACTTTTCATCATTACCAAATAATATATTTAAATAATACGATCCAATAAAATTTAAATAACAAAAACTAACAACACAATATAATAGTGACATCGATCCAAACTAGGTGTAAGTGAGGGGTGGTTAGCCCAAAACTGTTGGTTGGATTTTACGGCGAATTAGGTATTTATAGACGGGTGGACTCTTTTAGTATCACATGAATTACACGTGGAGGCCTTATGGAGTATCACCTACCTAATTAAAAGTTTGAAGTATTTTAAACTATTAACTATTTATAATTTAGTAATATTTTATATATATTAAAAATATAAAAAATTTATATTTTACAAAAACCGTATAATTTTATAGTTAAACTTGCAAAATTCGAATTGTACCTATAAATTGAAATAGCAAAAGTAAAAGTTAAAAAGACAAAAAATAATTTGATAATGGCAAGGAACCAACATAACTCTCTCCGCCCTTAATTGAAAAATCCTATTAGATGCCTACCAAAAAATTGTTACCTATAAGGAGTCGTTTGATCGATTGTTTGAAAGTGAGTTACATAGGCATAAAATTTTATATAAATAATAGTACTATAGTTTTGATAGTTAATTAGGAGGTGATTTATTTATGAATAAAATTAATATTATATTTGATTTATTATGTAAATTTATATATTTAATACATGTATAAATTATAAAATTAATAATGTATTTGATTTGTAATTAAAAATTCCACAAGTATAATACATAGTATATAAATTAGGAGGAATTTTATATATATTATTTTATACAGAATAAAAATTAAAATAACTAATATATCTAATTAATACATAAATAACTATTTTCTTTATAACTAATAGTGTATATAAATTATACTTACAATTAATTTTTATGTTACTATACCTACAATTACTAATACCTGCAGGGCGTGAAATACAATTTGGTGTTTTTTTTTTGGGAAGGAGAAAGGAAAAACAAAATCCACTGTTAGAAGAGCCCATTGGAAAAATGGCCCCTGGTTTTTCATTTTTCCCACTCCTTTTCATTTTCTACAATATATATATATATACTTATGCAGCTCTCTCACCCATCGCTATCCACTATTCTCCATTTATATACATCTCAACTTTCTACTCTTTTTTTCATTGAAATAATTCTTCACGCACAACACAGCAGCAGCAGCAGAGATTTGTAAATTTTCCTAATTTGTAAGCAACTCATACATGTACAATACTGTTCATAGAACAGTACAGTAAAATTGTGCCGCTCTTTTTCTGGATTTTCTCGAATTACTTAATATTTGGATTGATGATGACGGAGAAAATCGATCGAAATGGTAACGAGAACGGAGAGTTGAAGAAGAAGAGGAAGCGGAGGAAAATAGGAGTGTCAAGGGTTCAGAAACTCTATGGAACTTGCAAACAGGTTTTCGCTAATTGCAAACCTGGCGTTGTGCCGTCACCGGAAAATGTTGAACTTGTCAAGGCAGTTTTGGGTATGTTTTTTTATTCTGTTTGCTTTTTCTATATATATAAACCTGTAATTGTTTTTTTTTTTTTTTTGCTGAACTTTTTCTTTTGCTTTGACGTCATTATTTGTTTAATTTCTACTACTTTTTTTATTGGTATAACATGTGTATAAAATGTTGCCGCAGCGATTCTGTTAGTGTTGAAACAAGTGGGTGTTTTTCGGTACATGGTACAACTTTTAGAAAACGAGGCATGATCTGGCATTGAGGAAACTGCTCTGCCATTGCCATTATTAATCCCTTGCAAAATAGCAATATATCCTACAAAGGGTCTAGGAGAGTGGTGTGTATGTGAGGTGTTGAAGTGTGTGATCTCTTTTTCATGGCCAAGCATGTGAAAATTCTTTTTGATATGGGTGGCGGTGAGATTCGATCTAGCCTCTACCTGCTTTAATACTATGTTGAAGTGTGTGATCATCTTCATCCATTATGATAATTGTTTCCGATAGACCTTCGTGACAAACTGACAATTGAACGTTTTTTTTCTCATTTCTCTCTATCTTTTTTTTTATACTATTTTTGTTGCGGATGTTATATTTAGTAGTACATGATCTTGACATTTGTCATATAGTTTTCCTCCCCATTGAGGTAATGTGTTACTATATAAAGTCTTTCTTAAGGGTGACGTATAAATGTTCGATAATTCTGCTTAATTCTAACTGCTTTTCTTTTTTAGCTGAATTGGTTTAAAACTATTTTCTGAATTTGGGTTGAATTTATCTGCACTTTAGTCCATCAAAATTATTGTCTTGTTGGTTGAGAAAGGAACAACTTTTTTTGGAATTGGGAAGTATCTGCACTTTAGTCCATAAAACTTAAAAGGATGTATACACCAATTCAATGAGTACATGACATGTGTTTGAACATACACAGTTATCACTTAATCATGATCAGTTAACATATAATTTTACTTCATTAAATCTCTTCGTCATGGTACGGATGAATTTCTTACCGTTACCTTTTCTGCTTTCTGTGCGATTGTCCATGATTCGAGGATTTTCGTGTTTGTCGGGTTGAAGATATTACGCGTTCCATCAAAATTAAATAACTCGGATAATATACAAAGATGAAGAGTAATCCTTTGTTTGCTTTTTTTTTCCTTATATGACGGTCTTTTAATTAATAGTTGCTCCATTTTCCTCTGTACAGATAAGATGACTGAAGCAGATGTTGGCTTAAGACCAAATATGCCATATTTCAAGTCAACAGTATCAGATAAACCTCCTAAAATAACATACTTGCATCTCCATGAATGTGACAAATTCTCGGTATGTAGCCAGTTAGGTCGACCTTTCCTAAAATTTAATATCGTTAGGTGACTTAATAGTTAAATTCTTCAATATATTGTCAGTTTATAGAAGTTAAAATCGCAATTTCACTTCTAACTCTTGATTGAAGATTTAAAGTTTGTTCATATTTTGTTAGATTGGTATCTTTTGCTTACCACCAAAAGCAGTCATTCCTCTTCATAACCATCCTGGAATGACAGTTTTCAGCAAGCTTCTCTTTGGGAAAATGCACATAAAGTCTTATGATTGGGCGGATAATCTCCTTCCTGAATCAACTACCCCAAATGCCAATATTTCTGACAGTAAGTCCTCTTCAGATTGCTTATCTTGTTAACTTACACTTTAAAAATGGTAACTGGCATGAAATCTTTTGCATTTGCACCGGAAAAGTCATCTATATAAATTCAGATTTGAGACTTCAAATATCTATGAATGCAACTGTTGATGTATTTTCCAACTGTATTCCGTACATTAATAGTAGACATCAACTATTTATGTATTTACTTCTCTTGTATGAAGTCAAGAGTAACAGAATCATTCGTTCTTAAATGATGCAGGGGATTGTACAGGACTGCGTCTTGCAAAATTGAAGGTGAATTCCAAGTTTAAAGCTCCTTGCAAAACTTCAATCCTCTATCCAGCTGACGGAGGTAATATGCACTGCTTCACAGCAAAGACAGCCTGCGCCGTACTAGATGTTCTTGGCCCACCTTATTGTGATCCTGAAGGTCGCCACTGCCAATACTACTATGACTTCCCCTTTGCCAACATCTCAGGTATAATGCTGTATACTTCCACTGATTTAAATTTTTTTTCCACTTGACAGTTGACCAGAGTATAAACTTCTTACACTGTTAAGTTGACATACAATCAGTGGCGTAACCAGTAATTTTACTAAGGGATTTAGAAAATGAAGAAGTAAGCACACGAAGAATTTTAACCATGTATAAACTGTGCAATTTTTCCACCGAAGAGGGTTTGGATGAAGCTCCTCAAGCCTACCTGGTCAGGCTTTTCATACAACGCTGAATAACTCTTCATGGAGTAATAAATTTGATGTTATATTTCGAGTAATAACCTGTCATAATCAAATATAGCAGTTGGTTTCTTGGATTGTTACTGCATTTTTTCTTTGTTCAATCGTTCCAGTCCCCTGAACCTACTATCTTTTTATTCTATTTCAAGATTCAAAAGTCCGTTTTACTATCTTAAATCCTCAAACAATTGACTCTTTCAGTTACTAGTAAAAGAAGTACCTTGATTTGATTCTCCAAAGTACAGGATATATATAGTATACTTGGAATGGACATTTTCCCATAATAGTAAATCAACTGATTGATTGTACTTGAAATGACATTCTAAATATGGAATTTATTTTGGTCTGTCTGACATTATCCATCCTAATTCTAAGATTCTTGTTTTCCTGTCTTTTTGTTTGTGGAAGTACAGTGAATGGCTTGTCAGTACCAGAGGAACAGCAAAGTGAGTATGCATGGCTCAAAGAGAGAGCGAAACCTGAGGACTTAACTGTAGCTGGAGCACTGTATAGTGGACCAAATTTAGTGTAGTAAACTAATGGATCAATTCATTGGTCAAAGCAGCCTGTGTTGAAGAAGAAGAGGGTTTTCTTTTTTTGCTCAACTTTTTACTCTTTCCAGTGATGAATGAATAGTCAAAAGGGATAAAAGTTAGGAGGAAGAGTTTTTTTTTTTTGTCGCGAAGAGCTCATGTACATGTACATATTCAGACAGATCGGAACAGGTAAGGAAGAAGGAACTGAGAATGTATGTATTCTCAAAATTGTATGTATAAACTAATGTTTTCCTTTGGTTTGAGAAGACTCATAAGAAAGGGAGTCGTTTACCGTCTTTTGTTAGTACCTACTTATGGTAGGTTCCTACGTACGTATCTTCTCTCAATCCAATACGTACACTTGGTTTTTCGATTATGCACATAAGGGGTTGGATTACATTAGGTCTATGTACAAGATATGCAGCTTGCATAATCATTTTTGGAGTTTGTAGAAGGGTTGGATTACAATAGGTCTATCGTACGAGCTATGCAGCTTTGTTTGCAATTTTGCCTGAGCTATTTTTACAGCTTGAACTTATGGTGATAACTCTGGTAACTACAAAAAAACACTGCATTTAGCTAAAAACTTTGTTGCTGGTCCATCCCTGTCACTATTTTACTCGTAGCTAAGTTGGATTAGCGATAGACTTTGCTACTTAGATTACCTACAAAAATTGTTCGTCGCTAAATCCAGTTTTTCTTAGTAGTGCGGTTGTGTGAATCTTCTCTTTTTGTTTTCAAAACTATGCTACTTTGAATGATAAGCCCAACGTCCTGCATTAAAACTAAGTAGAAGATTTGAGTCTACTGTCTGTGAAGATCATTGAGACTTAAAAGTGTATTCTTAACCATAGGTTTTGGGTTTGAGAGAAAATTATGTGGGGAGCGCCATTTCAAAATAGGTTTTGTAACGTGATTTTGGGGCACCAGTACGGATAGAAATAAAAAGAAGTGTACTGTCGGTAGGACCAGCTAAGGAAGAAAATTAAACCATAATGTTAGAAACAATTCTGGAAAGGATGTGCATGCATGAGTTAAGTAGGGTGAGCTATGACTTATTAGGCGATAGATAATCGATCATGTACTCTATTTAATTTTATGGGGTAGTGTTTAACATGAACTCAACCCCTTGGGCCTTGAGTACTATACCTAATGTCTGCTTTAGTTGTGTCGGCTAATATATATCTTTGTTGTTCGCATGCAGGATAACATATAAACATATCTGATATATTTGTCTTTTTGCCACATCATCAACACCCCCACGAATTCTCACATTTTTCCCAATGATGATAATTTTCATGTGATCTCGATAACAAGAACTTCACCGACACACCTCCAAACCGATTATTCCAACAAAAAGCCTCGGTAAATATCCTTTATTCATCTCACGGGTTAATTATCCTTCGTCCTACCACGTACATAAGCTATTTCTTGCCCAATACAACTATCCTAAGAGGATCATATATTTGGTGAATTTGCAGCAATTACAAAATTAGAAAAACATATGTATCACTCTCAAATTAATTAGTTGGGATCACCTATACAACTCTCTCGCCTACCTCTCTCATCTCATATACATATACAAATACAAATTCTACATATACATATACAATTATATGACAAATATATAAATACAATTCACCTCTCTGCCCTCTCTTGCTCGTCTCTCTCCTCCCTCTCCCAATCTTCCTCACCAAATATACAAATAACATGTATATCAGTTACATATATACAATTATTGACAGATATACATATACAATTCTACAGATATACAAATACAATTCACATCTCTCCACTCTCTGCCCTTTCTCACTCGCCTCTCTCCTCCCTCTCCTAACCTTGCTAGCCTCTCTCCTCTCTCCTCCCTCTAACATATAGCTACGAATCGTAATTAGCAAACTATAGCTATGGAGCCTAATTAAGTAGTAATTTTCAGTGGCTATTTGTGAAATTTCCTTAAAAAATATGAAAATCATCTCCTATCGTATCGTCATCTAAATTTGGTTAAGAAAGTATTTATAAGGGGAAACTTTGTAACATTAAAGTTATGTCCTCCTTCTTCAACTGATATAATCTTCCACTCAATCACACTTACGCATTTTAATAATTAATGTCCCAATTATTTTAAATAATCTGAATTTATTATCATAATATTGCTTCCAATAAAAACAATAAAAAAAATAGTGAGGGTTGGTTCCATGAAATGTCATGGCTTCAGGTCAAAGCTCATCATCAGTCTTATTTGCTTTTCTTCTTTTTAATTTTTCTAAAATTTCATTTTCCTACAGTCAACTCCTCTTAATTTCTAATTAGATGCTTAAATAATCATCCTCAGTTGAAATACTATTTTTTAAATTTTCTGTCCAGGTCCTCTACTTAATGTCTAATCTAAATCATTGACCCAAATTCATTTGAAAAATTCAACTTGGCCTTAATGTATGCACTAATTAGATGATTATATTAAAACGTATCTTCAATCGGATTCTAGCAGGATTGTTTTCCCTTTCTTGATTCATCAACGTATATATATAATATATACTGTCGGGTTGGTTTGGTCTGAGATTGATTTTTTAAAGTTAAAACTAAACCAACTCAAGTATAGTCAAAAAAAATTTCAATACCAAACCAATTCAAACAAAACCACTAGTCAAACTTTTTTCTCGATTTGCAGTTTTCGATTTGATTTTGTTCATCCCTAATACAAACTATAAAATGTAAAAATTGCTATTAAATTAAAAATATTTAAAGCTTGAAATATTATAAGTTGGATGTGACCAACATATATTTACTACTCCTAAATCCTAATTTATTGATCCAAACATCCTTTACCATTCAATTGAAGTTTGATAAATGTGATGAGAGATTAGAAATTTTCTAGTTGTGAATAGTAACACCGTCTCTAATTTAATTAGTTGTCATGCATCAACTTTTTGAAAAAATTGCATTCGGAGACGAATTTAAAATTTATAAAACATGAATATAAAATATAACTCAATATTTAATCAAATATCTTATTTAGCCTTCTTATAACATAATATAAATAGATAATATTTTATTAATTTAAAAATATATATACATAAAATATCTAATTTTATGAAAAGACCATGAATACACAGATATTTTTATCTTAAAAATTAATTAGTTCCCACACATTGACCACTTTGAAATAATACTAATTTACTTGTTACCAACTGATAGTACCAACAAGATTTGGATTCATTAAGTGAGATCAATCACCACCTTTAATTTACCAAAATCAATATTTTTTGTCTTAATTTGTGGGTATTGTCACTATACTATTATATCATTTAAATTTTGGAGTGGTTTGCCAAACGTTGGTGTTAAAATAATTTAATTAGTTTGTGTGTGCTTCGCAACTTATGCTAGAAAACGAAATGAGAGTTTTAAGATTTGACTTCTGAGTGTTTAAGGTCTAGGGTTTTAATTTGTTTGATTAGATGCATCATATCTTTAATAATTATTAATATTAATAATATGTATAAAGTTTTGGGGTTTCTTTCTTCCTTCTTATTAATTATTAATTATGATGACAGGTAGTTAATTCTTGTTATTTCTTTAGCTAATATTTTTGTACTTGGTTGGAGTTCAAATTGGTATACATGTAAACCTATCATATAGAACAATGTTTTTAATTTGAACTCTTAAAGGATGTAGATAAATAAGTAAATTATTGTGTTTTTTGGTTGTATTTAATGAAGATTATAGCACAATATCGACAGTAAAAGTATTGTTGGAATGTATGCGTCCACTATCAGTCAAGGGCCAGGTCCCTTGACTCAGCAAGAACAGTGACTAAAATATATGCAGAAAGTAAACAGCTGGAAGTAAGATCTGCACAAGTGTTTTACGTGGAAACCTCCTTGCTCAAGGGAGTAAAACCATGACCCGTCACACAGGACATTTCAAACTGCTTTCACTGATCTTCTCAAAGCAAAAGTAAAACACAGTTTACACCACAACAACGAGATGAACCTCATAATCTCACACTAAGTAATACAACGATTACTTAACCGAGCCTAAGCAGATACCACATTGCCCACTAAGCTACCTACCTCTTAGATAACTTAGACTTCAACTAAGCAACATACAGGTTACCCACTAAACCACCACCCTCTGGACGATTTAGACTTTAACTAAGCAACAACAATGTTTCCCACTAAACCACCTAACCCTTAGATGATTTAGAATTCAACTAAGCAACAAACAATGTTGCCCACTAAACCACTCAACTTGACTGATTTAGACTTTCTGAACCGAACCAATACAATGATCTAATTCCTTTATAACATAGGAATAGATTGACAAGATAAGCGCATAAGTCACAAAGCTCAAAATACAACAAAGACTCTTCTTCACTCTATCAGGTCCTTTTGTTGAGTTGAGCAGTGTTCTTCCTTGAAGATGACCTTCTTTTCAAGCTTATGAATTTTCAGAGAAAATCCAAGTTTTTGTTTGCCAAATCTTGAGTTGTGTTTTTGGAGGAGAGACTATATAAAATCAACACAAACTCATTGGGACCACCCATTGGTTGAGAGCCTGTTGTTCAAAAAAGTTGTGCACCTATCACATCAGAGGTGACAACTTTTCTGACAGGCTGTCTTGTCGTCTTTTTATATAAGAAATTTTGCAGGGACCAGGTCCCTTGCAAAGTTCTTTGTGAGTTCTTGAAAGGCTGGCTGGCTCTCTTCCTTTTTTAATGAATGAATGTAATATGTTGTTTGTCATGTTGAAAATATCAACCATAAAGAGTTATTAACCGTTGGACAAACAACCTCATCCATTCTGATTGGTGCAGTACGCTGACGCCTCACCAACTTCTGATACGACAACTTTACAGTTGTACCCTATTATAGATCTGGACGATAGAACTCGGCCAAGGACCAGGTCCCTGCATTTATGAGACACTGAACCAGACAGTCTCGTCCGCTCTTCATGTTAGTGCAGTACACTGCGTTTTTCACCTACCACCTGACATGACATCTTTATAGTTGTACCCCATTTGAATCTGGACGAGAGCACTCTGCCAGGGACCAGGTCCCTGCATTTGTGAGGATCATCAAAACACCTAGAATATAACATTTTCCCCCTTTTTGATGATTACACACAAATATTCCTCACTTCATTCATTTCACTGTCATCAGTCTCAATAACAAGGATCTAGTTCCTTGTTAGATCTCTAAGTTTGTTAAATCATCAAAACTTAACATTAGCTTCAAAATAACATTTTCTCTTTTTTTGATGATAACAGACTTATTCACCAGTTCCTCCTATCAATAAGAACTCTTCAGGTAACTGGAGTTTCATTATCCCCAAAGTTTGTCAAATCATCAAAATAGCATTTTCCACCTTTTTTTATGATGACAAACATGTTCAACTTCTTCCCCCTATCGGCATGACCATTGATCTTAGGCATATTTATATGCCTAGAATGCTAATTATGCCCGCATCTACGCCTAGTTTGAATTCAAAATGTATTTGTTTGTAGTCTTATCGAGTCATTTGCTTATTTATGAGATAACCGACATAATTAGTTGTGTAGGTATGCTTAATGGGAGAAACGAACACAAAAAGGGATTAAGGAAGAAATCTGAAGATTCGAGTCAAAAGAGAACAAGGAAGAAGCTGAGGAAAATGCACCAAGACATTTATGTGTTCTCTCCGCGTCGCACAGAGGAATACAAATTTTGGGTTGCAAAATCAATTTTGAGGCAGAACGCCTCTTGCTGCTCGCGCGTCGCGTAGAAGGCAAAAGTATCTTGAAATTGGAATTTGGATGGCATCGCGCGCCTGAGTACCAGATTTGGCCGTTTTGACTTTTAGTATAAATAGGGCTTTATTTTATTTAATGAGGGATCTTTTTTCTAGGTTTTAGAAGAGGACGATTTGGAAGAACGTCTTCTTCAGTTTTAGGGTTATTTCTTAAACTCTTCTTCTTTCAGTCGTTTGATAATTCATAACCATTGTATGATTGATCATTGAACTATGAGTAGCTAAATACCCTAGTTCTAGGGCCGTGGCTGCAGGATGATTGTAATTGATTAATTTTTGTTGGGTTTATTATTGACTATCACATGAATCTTTCTTATGTTCTTATTTTCCGTATTTCATGATTGATCACCATAGAAATAAATCTATTGTCCGAATTGAACTCCGGAGAGGAATAAGAAAATAGAACATAGGGCATAAAGAGCTTGTTGAACTCTAAATAGTTAGGGTTGATTCGTTTCTAGGATAGGGATATACCTAGAAACCTCGCTTGGGTCACCATACAGGAAGATAGCTTAATGCTCGATAGGTAATCATTTTATCCCCGCTCAACGATGTAGTTAGGGTGTTATCTATCGTAGGCGATTCGAGGTCGGGAAACCATGATCATACATCTAACCCTGTGATTCATTGATTTGATAGTTAATAATTACCCATGTAAATGATATTGATTGCATGAATCCTGATAGAAGCTGCAGCCCTAGATCTTTCCCAAATCATTGTTTGAAACCTGTTAAATTGAATCTTGTTATTTACATTTCGTTTTAAAAAATTTAGAAATAGAAATAAACAACTCTTTAAAATCTGGAAATACATTTGTGGTTAACTCAGAAGTAGAGAAGTTGATAGTTTCTAAGTGTGAGTCACTGTGGGTACGATATCCGGCTCTCAAAAAGAGCCACTTTATTACTTGTACGATCACGTGCACTTGCGTGTGCGATTAGACCGCAACAACCATGTCCTCTTCAAGTAGCTAGCATTTATTCCCTCTATCGGCATGACCATATCTCTTCAAGTAGCTAGCATTTATTCCCCCTATCGGCATGACCATTTCTTCTTCAAAGTAGCTAACATCATTGATATCATACCTTAACAATTTTCCCCCTTTTGACATCATAAAAAAAAAAGGTTAAAACAGTAAACCAAGTTGACAAAAATGCAGTTCAAGTAAATTCATGGCCAGTTGGGCAACACTAAGCATGAGTAAAAATACATAAAGTAATGAGACAAGCCAGTAGAAACAAGACATTTTTCATTCATAAATAAAAGATCAACCATCAAAGCATTGCAAATATGATTACGAATGAAAATTAGAACAATGCCTACTTAGGTTCGATAGAAAAAGAGGAATGAGGAACAACGGTCAGATAGCTAAATGACAGACATGTGGCAATTGCAACGGTTCACATGTTTCAAACTGCAATGTTAAGAGTGCTAACCTTCGAGAACGGGTCGGGTCCCTCTCTTAGTTTGAATGTGATTGTCTAGATCTGTCCTGACCTCCCTTTTTCTTCAGCCCTTTTTCCATGTGTATACCTACAAAAGGTATAAGATTGAACTTGCTAAAACATACATAACATAAAAACAAGGATACATGCTGCCTTTGCATAGTCATAAGAGAGTTGATTGCTTCAAGCAAAATCCATTAAAAAATGTTTCAACATTGCAAACTTTAGTTTGATTATCTTGGTCAGGTCTTCTAATAGTTTCAAGTTGCTGCTTGATCCACAAGATTGAGCCCATCAAGCTGCACTTGCTACATTCTCTGCCTCAGTTGATGAAAGAGCAACTGAATCTTGCCTTTTAGTTCCCCATGAGTGAGATATCAACCTATAACATAAGCCACTTCTGAGGTACTCTTTCCATCAACTTGATACCCAGCATAATCAACATCACATGTACCCCATATCAAAAACTCCTGATGGACAGAATGGGACCGGGTCCCCTGTCTTCTTCAAATGTCTTAAGATTTTCTCAACAGCCTTCAAATGTGATTCCTTTGTACAAGAATGGAATCTCTGAACCAGGCTCATCAACATCTAGCTTCAAGTTAGTCCCCATGAGAGTATGAATTGTCTAGGCATCTATAGCATGAAACTTTTTCAACAGCTTCTCTGAACTGGTACCAGGTCCCTGTCTTTGATCAGACATCAATTGCCTTGAACGCTGTGCTATATTCTTCTTTGTAGCTAAGTTCCTATGAGAGTATACAACTGGTCCTTGCTTAAGGCTTCAGTGAAGATGTCAGCCACCTAATCTTCCATTTTGCTAAACTTTATGATGACATTACCCTTTTTTATCATTGTCTTGACTTCAAGTATGTTAAGCCATTTGAGCAGCTCATTGATGTACTTTTCTGGACAACTGAGGGTACCTTTAGAGGTTTGCTGAATCTGTAGCTCTAAGAAGAAATCTCTCATCGTGCTCATTTAGAACTCACTACCCATGAATGTGGCAAACTCTTCACACAACAATTCAAAAGGTTGCTCCAAAGATGACATCATCGATATACTCTTGAATGATCAACAATTTCTTTCCTTGTCATTTCAGAAAGAGGGTTTTGACAATTTTACCTCTTTTGAAGCCATTGTTGAAGAGGAACTTGGACAACCTATCAGCTTGTTGCGAAACCGAGTGTCATACTTTGCTTCTTTCAAACTGAGCTTGATCAGTTTCTTCATTCTCACCTTCAGAATTCACATTATCGGTTTGAACTGCATCATCTTTGTACAACACTGCCTACAAGACCAGGTCCCTCGTCAGGTTCATAATCTGCAACAGCTTCCTAGAGATTGCTAGATTCATGAAGAGGATGTTCTTCAGCAAGCTTACTATTTAAACCGTCTCTCTGAATCCAAAGCAGCCCTTCCATCTAAGAATCTCTTTTCTTTTGCAACTTCTCAATTCTTCCAGACTCATCAAAAATCACATGACCACCTTTTTATACACCCGATAAGCCTTGGTGGAGGAAGAGTATACCACAACTATTATTTCATCAATATTGAGATCAACCTTCTCAATATCATCATTTTGGTCACAAAACATGTAGTATTCACCACTTCAGCCGAAAGTTCTTTAGAAGATTAAAAGTCTGCATAATCCACTTGAAGGATGGTTTGATCTGCTTCTCTTTAATACCAGCGTCACAACCTTTGTCATCTGCAAATTTCATTTTGTGCAGACTGGGGACCAGGTCCCTTGACACAAGTTTGTGCAGTAGAGAAATATTCACAAGAGCACGTCTCTCATGTCATACCTCAACATTCTCACTTTGAGCACTAAGGCAAGTGAGACTATCTCAACAAGCAGTAATCAGATCAGCAATATACATGTTCTTGTATCTCTTTTCTATCAAAATCATTGCCCATAAGAGCAAGTTTGTGACCACACGTTCTTTCTGATAAGAACTTAACTTTATTTCATTCATCACACATCTATGAAACACTTGAAAGATTGTACTTCAACCATTGATATAGTACACATCCTCAATAGTGTGTTCCATAGATTTCCCAAACATGTCTGCCCCCAAAAAAATATACCATTTCTTACAATCGCCAAATGAGACACCTCCACATTGAAATGCCGTGAGAGAGAGGAAGTTTTGTAATTTTCACAGTCATGTGCATTGAGCATCCACTTATTCATAAACCACACTGACTGATGCTACCTCATCTAACTTGCATAGCAAATCACTTGTTAGCCTTGGGAACCTATTTGAGACGGAGTTCCCAGTAAGCTGATAACTGAGTGATAAAAAAATTATTTGTCCAGTGAGGCAGACTGATTTTCTTCAACTTAGGACCAGGAGCACGACCAGGTCCCTTCTTCTGCCAGTTTCTCTGTTGACAGGTCCCTTCTTCTACTTGTTCCTCTGTTGACCAGGTTCCTTCTTCTTTCTATTCCTCTGTTTAGAATAGTTTGAGAGGTTATCTTGAGTCCTTTTCCAAGCTGGACAGTCCTTCTTCAAATGACCATCACGATCACAATGAAAGCACATCAAATTGTCAGACACTGACACATACTTGCTATGGAGATTGTAAGAAGGACTTTTGCTTGAATTTCCTAACCCCTTCCCATCATTTTGACTCGGACTGGAAGATTGGCAAGCAATTTTGAAGAAGTGGTCCATTTGAGAGATTTGTTCAATTCTTCTTTGACACAGACCAGGTCCTTCTCTAACTGATTATTTCTCTCCAAGGCCATAACAAGTTTTGTTTCAGCAATATTCAAACTGGTTTCTAGATCAATTTGCAAGCCGCTAGCCTTTCCCTTTCCTCTGCCACATTTCTCACTCAACATCTTTAATTTTTCCCAAAGTTCAAGATTTTCAACTTCTAGAACTATCAATTGTTCTTCCACAACAAACATTTGGTCAACCAAGGCTACCTTTTCTTCATGAAGGATATCTAGGCTATTGTTCATCAGATAATTTTCAGTTGTTAACTCAATAATAAAGTCAATCAAAACAGCAGCTAGACTTCTCAACTTCTTAACACAGTAAACATGCAAGTTTTGTTTAAGATCAGAAAGGGTTACCTCTTCATCAACTTCTTCATCATCAAATTTTGCCATAAAAGCATACATGGCATCAAACACATCTTCATCACCTTTGACTGCAAGCATGGATACATCTTTAGGATGTTCTGACTCTTCTGAGTCACTTGAGGAATCACCCCAAACAGCAAGAGCCTTATTCACAACATAGTCAATAGTTTATTTTCTGCTTGACTTGTCATGGACCTGGACCCTTCTTTTGTTTTCGCCTTTAAAAGTGAGTCCGTCTTTTCTTCTGTGCATCTCCTGAACTTGAAGATGTTCAAATAGAGCATCCAACGACAGTACTTCAGGATCTGCAGCTTCATAGACAATATCAACTTCATCAGTCCAAGATCTGGGAAGAATCTCAAGTATCTTAGTGACCTGCTTCCACATAGTGACAGGTTCTTCTAAGAACATGAGCTCATTTGTGATGGTGGAGAATCTAGTACGCATTTCTTGAATAGATTCACCTTTTTCCATTGTGAAGCTTTCAAACTGAGTAGTAAAGAGATCTAACTTAAATTTCTTTGTTTGCTCAGTACCTTCGTACACTATTCTCAAGCGGTTCCAGATTTCCTTGGTTGATTCACAAGATGAAATCAGATCATATTCATTTGCTCCAATTCCAGACATTAAGAGCTTCCTAGCCTTGTGATTTTTCTCAACTTCCCTTTTGTCAAAGTCATTGTATTACCGTTGGGTTTTGAGAACGACCCTTGTGATATCCCCATATTTTACTTCTATAGTTGGCACATAAGGACCCTTACAAATAACAGCCCACAGCTCACAATCTTCAGCCATTATATAGTCAAACATGCACTTTTTCCACCACCAATAGTATTGACCATCAAACAGAGGTGGCTTCGTTGGAGACCAACCTTCTTGCAAGCTTAGTGGAGCAGTCATTCTTCGCAGGATTCTCTCTCTTGGTGTTAACCAGATAGAGAGCCCAAGCTCTGATACCAATTGTTGGAACGTATGCGTCCACTATCAGTCAATGACCAGGTCCCTTGACTCAGCAAGAACAGTGACTAAAATATATGCAGAAAGTAAACAGCTGGAAGTAAGATCTGCACAAGTGTTTTACGTGGAAACCTCCTTGCTCAAGGGAGTAAAACCATGACCCGTCACACAGGACATTTCAAACTGCTTTCACTGATCTTCTCAAAGCAAAAGTAAAACACAGTTTACACCACAACAACGAGATGAACCTCCTAATCTCACACTAAGTAATACAACGATTACTTAACCGAGCCTAAGCAGATACCACACTGCCCACTAAGCTACCTACCTCTTAGATAACTTAGACTTCAACTAAGCAACACACAGGTTGCCCACTAAACCACCACCCTCTGGACGATTTAGACTTTAACTAAGCAACAACAATGTTTCCCACTAAACCACCTAACCCTTAGATGATTTAGAATTCAACTAAGCAACAAACAATGTTGCCCACTAAACCACTCAACTTGACTGATTTAGACTTTCTGAACCGAACCAACACAATGATCTAATTCCTTTATAACATAGGAATAGATTGACAAGATAAGCGCATAAGTCACAAAGCTCAAAATACAACAAAGACTCTTCTTCACTCTATCAGGTCCTTTTGTTGAGTTGAGCAGTGTTTTTCCTTGAAGATGACCTTCTTTTCAAGCTTATGAATTTTCAGAGAAAATCCAAGTTTTTGTTTGCCAAATCTTGAGTTGTGTTTTTGGAGGAGAGACTATATAAAATCAACACAAACTCCTTAGGACCGCCCATTGGTTGAGAGCCTGTTGTTCAGAAAAGTTATGCACCTATCACGTCAAAGGTGGCAACTTTTCTGACAGGTTGTCTTGTCGCCTTTTCATATACGAAATCTTGCAGGGAGCAGGTCCCTTGCAAAGTTCTTTGTGAGTTCTTGAAAGGCTGGTTGGCTCTCTTCCTTTTTTTAATGAATGAATGTAATATGTTGTTTGTCATGTTGAAAATATCAACCATAAAGAGTTATTAATCGTTGGACAAAACAACCTCGTCCATTTTGATTGGTGTAGTACGCTGACGCTTCACCAACTTCTGATACGACAGCTTTACAGTTGTACCCCATTATAGATCTGGACGATAGAACACAGCCAGGGACCAGGTCCCTGCATTTATGAGACACTGAACCAGACAGTCTCGTCCACTCTTCCTGTTAGTGCAGTACACTGCGCTTTTCACCTACCACCTGACATGACAGCTTTACAGTTGTACCCCATTTGAATCTGGGCGAGAGCACTCTGCCAGGGACCAGGTCCCTGCATTTGTGAGGATCATCAAAACACTTAGAATATAACAAATATAAATCTTTATGTTTTCTTGAGTTGATATATTCTCAAAATGACACTCGCCTATGATAATCTAGTAAAATTATTAAAGTTTGAATAGAGTTTATTTTAAATTGTTAATTGTTGTACACCCTACTGCGTTAAATTTTCATGTTCTACCTTAATATTACTCTATAATGCCTACATGACACATTTTCTCCCCGTTTAAATCTACAAACTCATAAAGCCCGAATCCTAAATAAGTTTTTAAATAATAAAATAAATCGACCTAGTGAACAGAAATAATAGGTTAGATTATTTTTTTATTGAAAAATATAACATTCTTTTTTTGTGTGCTATACAAAATAAGCTAACGTCCCCATTAAAATCCGTAAACGAGTTTTCCTTTTTAATGTTTTTTATATAATACACTAAAATATTGCGACATGCAAGCTTGGATTTTGCAGTAATTAGTGCACTTTGTGCACTTGTAATTATTTTCTTAATTAATACGACTACTGAATTATATCTCTTGCATGATAAGAATTTGTGTATAATAATTTTTTAAAACAATTAAAAATAATTAAGTCTTATACTTGCGATAAATAATAGGCCATCTATATCAATTTAAGTGTTTTGCATTTTTTAAGAACAATATTATAATCATTCATTTTAAAAAAATCACAAAATTTTCAGCAATATTCAAATTGAGTTGGCAAAATATCATTGCTTAGAACATAATAAAGTTGCTATAGTAGGAAGATTGTTTCGCTCTTAATTAGAGGTCTCAGGTTTGAGTCAGGATATGGAGAAAATCCTATTGGGATCGGAGCACCACTCTTGAAGCAGTGCGTGATCCAAATTTAATCGAGGCTCCAATACGAGTATCGGACACCGAGGGAAAAATAAAAAAAAAAGGAGTAGCTATAGTAAAGAAAATTAAAGTACCCCTAGATGCCCTATGGTTTAACGGCCTATAAATTAACAATACTATAAAATAACTTTACATTTATGATAAGATAAAACTAATTAAATTATTTATTCATAATATATGAAACTTATTATAACAAGTCAAATTTAATTGATAATACTAAAGAAAGAAATAGGTTATACTTCCCATGTATATAAGTTTAAGTTAAAATTATTAATATTAAATACTAACATAAAATATTAAATATAGCAGTACTCAGTCTTCAAGAGATTGACAAGCTAGATGGATTATGACGAATCATAGATGTCTCTTGTTTCAACGGTAGGCTAATTAGGAGTTCAAGAAAATTGAAGAATCACTCTAATTGAGGTGTATTAAAATAATGAAATATCTTAATTAATATATTGATGTCATGCCATGTTCAATTTTTAAAAAAATATTATAGTTGACACTTTGACAGCAGCTTATTGATGACCAAGTTGGGACGTTGAAAAAGAAAAAGAAAAATGAAAACCAGGTGCACCTCATGTATAATAATTCAAATTAAAGACTTCTCCCTCTTATCTTTAAAGATTTTGGTGTAATGATGAGTATTTTTTCATTTTTAGATAGAGATGTTGAGTTTGAGTCATGCGCTAGCATAGCTTTTGTAGGAAAAGCACCCCCAAGTCCCTATATAGGAACTTTTTCAACAATTGAATTTGATATTAGAGACCTCGAATTTTATAGGTAACGTACTTCTCCATTCTTAGATATTAGAGACCTCGAATTTGAGTTTTGAGAATAAAATCATCTTTCATAGGAAAACCTCTTGCAATATAGGACTAGCTTTCCGATGCATTGATCCGCATTATTTAATTTGGGCCTAAAACATGTATCAAACACCGAAAAAGAGAAATAAAGTCTAAAACATGTATCAAACACCGAACGAGAAAAATAGGCTGTATTATTTTTAGTTTCTACTAGCTACTACAACATTTTATAAATGGTTTTATCTAGGGCACTACGTGATTGCATGCACCTCATATATAATGCATTGTTCAAATACCTCTCTAGTAAACAATTTTTCATCCTTAGTCAGATATCTCGAATTTGAGTCTTGAGAATAATTTTATCTTTGATAGAAAAAGCTCTCTTAATATAGGATTTTCACATTCGTAAATCCAGATAATTTGTGCCTAAAACGTATGTATCGAACTATCGATTGAACACCTCACGAGCAAAATATATAGCTCTCTTGGTTTTGAGTTAGTTGCTAGTACTACAACATTTTATAAAATGTTTATCTAAGGCTTTGGGTAATATTTTGTAGAGCAACTTTCACATATAGCAAACATAAAAATCATACTTGTATGTTATAGCTATAGTTTGCATAATTGCGCTCCATAGCTAATTTTATGTTTGCTATGGAGCTTTTAATTTGTATAATTCGCTAGATACATCCAATTTTATACAAATTGTTTAGTTTTGTAAATCATTTATACATTGTAATTTGTATAATAAGATTTGTATTTGTATAATTAAAAGTGTATAGGACGAAAATATATGTATTTGTATTTGTATATACATTTTTCTCTCGCTTTATACAAACACAAACGCATTTTATACATTTGTATACCAAATGGGTAATTGTATACCGAACCATATGGCAAAAAAATGAAATGTTTGCTGCGAATTACAAATAAAATAAATTATAGCTATAACATTTAATTTAAATTAATAATTTGTTATTTCATACAATTTTCCCTATTTTGTACAATTAGATCTTAGGTCAACGAGTCTTATTTAAAGAGCTGTGTTGCAATTACTTTTTCAAATTGGCAGTCATTTTCTGTTATTGAAAATTAATATGACATTTTAAAAATAATTAATTATAGAACATGAATAGATCAACCCTCGAAATAATTCAACGTTATAATACATTAAAGAAAATATTTTTGAGGGACAGATGTAATGAGAGTCAAGAATCTTTTTTTAAAAAAAAAAAAAACGTCATAATCTTTTTGAAACTAATTCAATATAATGTTGAATTCACATTTTAAATTTTCAATTTACCGTCAAATTAAATTAAATATGGATACATGAGTAAATCTTTATCTAAATATAACAACATATTTTTATAAGAAAAGAAAAAGTTGCTATTTTCTTGCGCCTTCGTTGTAGGTTGCTTTCTCTTCGGTCCATTTCGGTTATCATACTTGTTAAAAGTAATTCGTTCAAAATATATAGTTGTCGTTTTTAAAAGTTAAAAGATAAAATTAATTTTTAATTTTTATTTCTATGCTTACTTAATAAATATGGAGATAGATTAATGTGGTGAAGAAGAGAATAGTATTAAATTGAGATTAAATAATAAATAAAGATAATTTAGTCAAATTACTATTATTTTAGTTAATATTTTTTTAAGAAACGTGTAAAAGCAAAATATGACAAGTAATGGATCGAAGGTAGAACCTATTTTGTTTTAAAAGAAGTTTACAATGATCACGATTTGCACTTAGTCAGCATTCACGAAAAATAACTCATAATTGTAGGTTTCCAAAGTTATAAAAAAAGAATAAAAGTTATTATTGGCATTCAAGATAGATGCAATTATATGTTTAATAAATTAAAGGGGGTGGTCAATATGTGAAAGCGTTTTAACGCTTTATAATATGTAGAGGGGTGGTGGGATAATGGAGAAAATATCTTCTTACATTTATTGTTTATACATCAAGTTGCATTAATTATGCATAGTTTAATTGATAAATTGGAGTAATATTATCTAATAATTAATTATAATTAGGTAATAAACATATAAGATATGATTGCCATAAATTAATTGATTTGATGTAAATATAAAATATGTAATTATAATTCATCATCCCAAAGCAAGATGGGTATGTTCAATAGGTGTAAATGAGAATTTTCAATGGTAAAAAATATTTTACTTATTTACCCTTAAAATGGTATAGTTAAATTTAAAAATATAGTTTACGAACACATGAGTTAAATTGAACAAGTAATGAAATAATCATTATAGATTAATCATTTGTAATAACTTTATACGCGATAAACAAATAATTGAACAACATGAATAAAGAAGTAAGATTGAATTGCTCTGAGCTCTAATGTAGTTGACTAGCAATATTATCAGAAAAGAAAATTTAGAAACACTAAAATTGTAAAGACTTATGAAGCAAGTAATGCCCTATTTATAACTGCGTTTCAAGGGAAAAGATCCACAAATTATATCCTTATAATAAGACCTATTAATTGTCCATAATCATCGTTAAGTAATGACTTAATTCTGATTCATATATATATGTTGAGTTCGAATTTTACCTTATATAATATCCTATAAGTACGAATTAAATTTATCTGATCAATAATTTCGAATATCAAATGATTAAAACTAAAATATTTACCTCTCCTTTGGACCCTACGAATCTGTCTGGTCACCGGCCATGGCAAATTAAGTTCCTAAGTATGATTTCGTTGACCCTTTTGCCATGTGACCTTTCATTTCGTACGAAGTTTCAAAGTTATCACTACTAAAATAATAAAGTGTAGGGCTAAGCATAAAATACGAAAATCAAATTATTGAATTGAATAAAAAAAATTGATAATTCAATATTTGATATGGTATTTGGGAGTAAAATCTTAGAATTGTGATATTTGAGTTTGGGTTTGGTATGAGACATTAGTACCATTTAGTATTCGGTATTTCCCGAACACCAAATTATTTACTTAATGAAAGTCATATATCAACATATTCATTACTCATGAGTACAAGTCTAAAAGAGAGTTAAAGAACAAGCATGAACAATTCAAATACATATGTCTTTTAGTTGTATCAATTTACTTTTCTTGATGTCTTCTTGCTTGTTGATCTTCTATTATATCGTGCCTTCACATAAAAAAGAAAGAAATGATTGTAGAAATAGTATTTACTTTGTAATACAATCAGTTAAAACTTCAATACAGTATTACCGAATACCGTATCAAACAGAAGTTTAATTTACTGTTTAACGTATTACCAAACCGAAATTTAAAATTTTGGTACTTGGTATCTACTTTTAACCACCCGAAATTTGAAAAACCAAACCGAATACCGAACGTCCACCCCTAACGAAGTGGCATCGTAAAAAATGTGGTGCAACAAACAATATATTTTTTTATTTAAAGATTTCGATTTTGAGTTGTGGATATGAAAAAAAATTTAGTAGGAAATGCTCTTCTGAATGAGCCTTATGAAGTACAAATTTGAATCAGTCACACTCCAATCCAATGCGGATAGAATGATTAAAAAAAGCTAGGGGGTACAATATTTTCAAAAAATATATACATGAAGATTGATCAGAGACAGCCAAAATATACATTGTTTTATCATTAAGTCTTCAAAACTCATCTGTCATTAACGTTGAATTTGAACTTCAACTGTTCTTTTTTTATACATTTTTTCTTCTAATAGTCAGGTCATCAACAGAGTGTGTATAGAATAATGAATATAAAAATAGAATATGATTGGCGGTCACTAGCTTCAATTTTGTTTTGTTTTTTTTAAATAAAACGTTTGTGTGTAAGAATAGCAATTGGAGGAGACTTACAGTTAATTTAAGTGAATTTAATAATAGTATTAGTTTGAAGACAAAAGGGTCCTTTGTGAAACAATTACTACTATAAGATACCTTCAAAGACCCTTAAAAAAGACCAAACAAACAAAAAAAAACTTCCAATTTATAAGCAAATGGAGAAAAAATTGGATAATTCCATCTCAAGAGCTAATAATCATGAAGAAGAAGATATCAAAAAAACTTTAAAGGTAATTCACAATCTCTATTGTCCTTTTTCTTCCTTCTATATATGTGACTAGGTGGACGTATAATTAAATTTTTTTTATGTATGAAGTCTCGGATTTGATCCCTATGAATAAAATTGATTTGATAGAAAGTATCCAATTTTTTAGTTTTCGCCTTTGAAATTCAACGTCTATGTTGTTTTTGATTAGTTTCCAGATTTGTTCCAAGTCAACTATGATTTTATTCACAGCGTTTTTTTTTTTTTTTGATGTTATACAAAATATATATTACCCTTCTTAATCAATCGAACTCAAAAGTATATAATGGCTTCCATTTATTATCATAGTTCTACAAGATCTGGCTTAGTTATTTAATTTCTCCTAAATGTTTTGATTAAGTTGGGAAAAAAAGTTTTTTTTGTATAAAATATACGAGAATTAAGACAATTGGTTGCATTTAGACATAAATCTCACATGAAATTTGTGATTAAAAATCGTTATTTCACTCAGAAAATGATGTTTGACTGAATTGTACAATTGTGAATGTAGGATGATGAATTCAAGTCATCCATAGAAGAGGTGAATGAAATCAAACTAGAGAACGCAAGATTAAAGTTGTTGCTTCAACAAATAGAAAAGGATTACACGTCTCTCCAAACTCGCTTTTTCAATATTTGTCAACCAGATCTCAAGAAGAGTGGCAGCCCAACATGTACTCATGAAAACATTGCAGATGACGAAGAATCTGAACTTGTCTCGCTTAGACTCGGGCGAAGTCCGAGTCCAAGCGAGTCCAAAAAAGTTGATAAGAAAAGAAGTTATGATAAGACAATAGAGGACTATCCTCCTTGTAATGATCAGTCCAATGATGGGCTTAAACTTGGGCTGGACTACAGCACTGGTGTATCTGAATCAGATCTTATTAAGCCCAGTAATGATCCAAGCCCAGGCCCAACTAGTGAAGTTGTCAAAACAGTGAAAAGATGTGATGATGAAAGTGTCAAAAAGGATGCTGGTGATGATGAAGTTTCTCAGCCTAATGTCAAGAGAGCTCGAGTTTCAGTTCGGACAAAATGCGATTACCCAACAGTAAGTACAAAAATTCAACTAACATTACGTATTGCCTGTCACATAATAGGTGTGAGTTCAATTCTTACTGTTACCTTTCCTTTTTCCCGTGTGATAAGAAGTCTATATTTTCATTTAAAGTATCAATTTCTCGATTCATGTCCGAGTTTTGATTTAGTTGCAAGTCTACTACAAAAGAACTCAAGTTTTTAAAAACACAATTAGTTGATTAGATCAATTCCAACCTTATTCACCTTGATTTCTAACTTTCAATGATACAAATTCATAATATTTTCCCCTTTCAACTTATGATTACTTTGTTGATGACAGATAAATGATGGTTGTCAATGGAGAAAATACGGACAAAAGATATCTAGAGGTAACCCATGTCCACGATCATATTATCGTTGCTCAGTGGCTCCATTATGCCCCGTAAGGAAACAAGTCCAACGATGTCTCGAAGACATGTCTATATTGATCACAACATATGAAGGAACACATAATCATTCACTTCCTATTGAGGCCACAGCTATGGCCTCTACTACTTCTGCTGCAGCCTCTATGCTTCTTTCAGGTTCATCAACAAGTTCTCAAACATCAAAAAATTTCCCAAATTTGCCTAATATTTCGAAAACTACACCTCTCTATTTATCCAATTCATCTTCAAATCCTTTTCCCACCATCACATTAGACTTCACCACATTCCCTACTACTTCATCATTCACTAGTTTCAATTTCCCTTCCAATTTCCAACCCGGTTCAGGATTTCTCTCTAACAGCTTAAGCTTTTCCTCTCCCGAGTCCACCATAATGCCCAAAATTTTGGGGAGTGGGGGTCTAAATTATGATTCTACTAGTACATTACCATATCACAATAACCTCATAAACATTGGATCATCCCAAAAACAATTTGACACTAGTAGTAATAAATTGAAGGAGGATTCTTCTCAACAGGCACTAACTGAAACATTGACAAAGGCAATTACATCAGATCCTAGCTTTCAATCAGTGCTAGCTGCTGCTATTTCATCAATGGTTGGTGCCACCAAAACTTGAATTGGAAATTGGATGAGCAAATTCAGTTTAGTGTAGTAGACATATTTTAATTAGACTTTTTTTTTTCTTGGTCATTTGTTATAGCTTGATATATATATACACAAATGTAAACTCTTTGACCATTTTTTTTCTTAAAGCAAAATGACGTTTTACTTAATATTAGACCTTGCCTTTTTCTTCTTGCGATCCTATTGTTTCTGCTTCAGCGTAATATTCTGATTCGACTTAGCTACTTCGTATCATCGTATTATTCAAATTATATAAATGATGTTGTTTGGCCTTGTTAGATTGGTTTTTTCTCCTTTGAGGTTACAAAAGAAGTTACATATGTAGTTGGTGATTGAATGTGCCTTTTTCACTCGTGGCTTAAATTTGGTACAATATATTTATTTAGGGTTAATTACGATCCTAAACATTTCGGCCAACTAGTTTATAAAATATGTATAAATCGTAAAGGTTATGAGGTTATGTATATTTACACTACATATATACTAATAGTGTATATATTATGATATTTCAATAAAAACTAGTTGGTCGAACGATATAAAAAAAACTTTATTTTAGCCAAGCAAAACATGTTAGCTTATGCTTTTAGCTAGTTTTTCTTCAGAGTCATTACTATCAAATAATGCTTGTGAAAAGTACTCTTTTTGGTACTAACATTTGGGTAATAATTGAAGGCAAAAGAGATCTCATAATTCATTCTTTTTAAAATAATTTTTAGGTCGAGTTAGAGATTCTTTTTTAGGTTGTTTCTTTGCAAAGATTGTTATCTAGAAAAAAATTCTTCTCCGACCGACTTAATTTCCTTTTCTCAAGTTATACAATTACTATATTTTTTCTCTCTCATTTTGATATGAAATTCGTCTAAGATGTAACATTATTCCTTGACAAATTAGTAGTTTTAGGATCCATTCGATCATGAAAAGTATTCATTTTTACAGAATAACTTTTCATTTTATTTAAAAATGAGTGTTTAGCCATGAAAATTTCAAATTCAACTTGAAGTTAAATTCTAAAAATAACTTATAATTTAACTTGTTTTTCAACTCCATCTTGATAATTTCAAATAAAACACCCATTTCTCCCTATTGTAGAAAGTATAATCAAACATAACTCTATTTTCAACTCTAATTTCATAATTTTCATGTTAGATCTGAAAAGTGACTATTACATCTAATACTTTTCACGTAATAAAATCTTATAAGGGATGAAACTATCGTGCCCTCAATAGCTTTAATTTAAATTTTATTTTTATGCTATTTTTTTTTTTTACTAAATATACATAATTTATTAGTTTAGAAAAATTAGTAAATCCAAAACTAAGCTAAACTCCGTAGATTGAAAGGCACCCTCTGTATATATGGTGTAGTGTGAAACAGCACACACCGCTTTGGCAGCTTATACATCACGCAAACTCCAAATCCTTCACTCTTTTAACTGCACAGGGGAAGCCCATCAGAGACGGTCGATTATCGAAGCTCATATACAAATCCTCTCCATTTTCCTTCTGAAATTATTGCTCTCAGGTAAATCAATCTACCTCACTTATGCTTTTCTGCATCGATTCACGTGATTGGTTTATGTGCTGTGCGTTTTTTCCAGATCAACCCTAGTGAAATTGACTCTTCATTTTTGTTTATGCCATACTGTTAGTTATTGCTTGGATTGATTAGTAGTTGTTGTTGCATTGGAATATTCTTTGTGATTTTAGAAATAATGTCTATGCACACTCTCCAGTCCCTACTTGTCGGATTTCACTGAGTATGTTGTTGTTGTTGTTAATTTTCTAGCATTTGATTGCCTTATATGTAGGCCTATATAGCTTTGTAGCAGATTGGCAGCTTGCAAGGCGTTCTCGTTGTGTTTACTCGAACTATATAGTTGAAAAATTAGAAAAAAATTATAGATGTATATGTATTTACTAAATGTTCATTATGTATGGACTTTCCCTGCTTTCTGATTTGTTTAATATAGTTTAACTAAACCAAGTTTAAGAAAGAAAGGTTGTTTGTTTGACACAAACTAACTAATCCAAACCTCATCTAAATACGCACGAAGCATTAAAAGCTCCCTGTGCCAAACAAAACCCTTGTAGCGGACAGTTCATTTTATATATATGGGGCATTCAACAAGTAATTTCAGTGACAAATGGGAGTTAAAACTAAGTATGTTCCAAATTTTGGAAAGGTACATTTTTGTCAAAGGATCTATATACAAATTGAGACTAAGAGAGTATGTACTTATATAAAGTCCATATCCGCCTATTGGCCACAAAGGAGAAATTGTGCTATGTTTCTTAGCTGTCTTTTTGCTCTTGGAAAGTAAAGATCTTTATTGAGTTTCCTGTGTTCCTGAATTGCATTTGTTAGTTAGGTGGTGAGGATGTCAACAGCGGCGAAGAAGAGATTGATGAGGGATTTCAAGCGATTACAGCAGGATCCTCCTGCTGGCATCAGCGGTGCACCTTATGACAGCAATATAATGTTATGGAATGCTGTTATATTCGGGTATGACATCTGGAATTGAATGAAAATCATGGTTTCATAATGATTTGGAGTTTGGTGATTGATCCCTTCCCAAACTGCTGTATCTTTGTACTTACAGATTTTCTTTTTTTTTCCTTGAAATGCAGTCCTGATGATACTGCCTGGGATGGAGGTGAGGCAACATTGCTAAGTGACTACCTTTGGTTGTGATATGAATTGAAGCATTCTTGTTGAGTATCATTCTGCCATAGTTATGCTTCCTGTGACTTAGCTATGCCTTGGCAATTGCTGTTTCCTGCTTGTGTTTTGGTAAATCTCAGTGATTTATGAAAAAGTAAAGTGCCCTTTAACTGGCATATCGGAATGTTAGCTGCATATTTAGTGCAGCTATAAACAAATACTGTGTGGATATGGTCGACTGTGAGTTGCGAATTGTAATGAATCTTAGTATATGTTGCTTTGTGCCTTTAATTCTGGGATTTTCTTGTTCTATCCTCCCAGCAAACAAGGTTTCTAGGATTGATGGCTGGTTCATGACCAGTGCCTTCTGCTGTATTACATATTCTTTATAGCCTTATGCAGGTGGTTAGAGCAAGTGGCCCTCTTATCACTCACTGTTTCTTTAGTAACTTTCTAGTTTTATGTTGATCTTTGTCATCATTACCTTTTCATCTTCCATTAAAATTCTCCAAAGAAAGTAAAGCATCAAAATTTTGGCTAATTTGTTTGGACAATTGCTTTTACAATTTGCAGATATCTCCACTCAACATTGACTGTTCTGTTATAAATTGTTACTTACAGGTACGTTTAAGATGACACTTCAATTTTCAGAGGATTATCCTAACAAGCCGCCAAAAGTACACTTTGTCTCCAGAATGTTCCATCCAAATAGTAAGTAGCTCAAATGAAATCACCCCCCTCTCCCTTCCTTCTATCTCTTCTCCTCTTTCTTCTTAGCAGAGCTGTAATCCTTACGAGTGGCTGAGTGGGTAAAACCATTCACTATGTAACTTCTTATGAATGGATAAAATCTATTTATGCTCTCTCTTTTGTATACACATATATGTGCGTGTTTGTGTATGTTTACTATTATTGTGTTATGTATGGGAGGGCAAGGTTGGTTAGTGTTAATCATTGCAGCATTGTCTGGCCATTTGCAAAAACAACGTAATTTAGCCTCAATTGCAAGCTAGTTGGGATATGCTATATAAATCTTTACTATCCATTTTGTTCCATTTAGACCCGTCTTATAAGTTCTCTCTCATTTCTATTGATGTACAAATCATTCAACAAGATCAAAAAAACTCCCCACACATATTGGACTAACAAAATTAAGTCTTTATCGCAACCAGTTGGTATTGCTTATAAAGATCTTTTCTTCCATTGTACTCTATTTTTTGCTAAGTTTGCATAAATTCCAAAAGATTATTAGTTTTTCGAAAATACTTCCATGTACGTTTAGGTTTATCTCATCCCCTTTAAATATCGACCATCATGGTTTCATGCCTGAGGTGCACATTTGGAGGCAGACATAACAAAACCATCTCAAGCGACCTTCTCTTGTTTATCCTCTATGTGCTACTTGCACTTTTCACAAATATATGTAATCATTTTGACTCCAATTGTTTCTAGTTTCCTACTGTTTTGGCATATTCAGCTAACCTAACATCTCCAACTCCAATCTGTGTTTTTGCCTTAATTTTTTTCCAGGTATTGCATATTAGCTTGTCTTATGTTTTTTCGTATTGCATGCAAATTATAGTTTTGCTGATCTCTTTTGCCTTTGCTTATTGTTGCTCAGTTTATGCTGATGGAAGTATTTGTTTGGACATCTTGCAAAATCAGTGGAGTCCTATATATGATGTAGCTGCTATACTTACTTCAATACAGGTATATAAGATGTTCTAATTGCCACTTCATGCCTCCTTTCTGGTGCCTGGTATTATTAGAGTCCATCACACTATTGAGGACATAATGTTTTCATTGGTCAGTAGGCTGGTGTTATCTGCTGCTAATGAACACATATTTGAACGAGTTCCCTTTCCTTTTCCAATTCTCTGTTTGGACTTGTCCCCTGGGGAGGCCGGGGGGAGTATACTACGAAAAGAACCTTATGCCTCTATTATTTCAGATCATTTAAGAACGCAACAGGTACCTGATGGATTAATCGAACCCCTTGCCAGCGAAAGCAAGGGGTTTGCATTCTGGGTCGAGCTCGTCGTACCAGGCTTGCCTAGTGTGGGTTAGTGTGGTTTGCGAGCTATTGCATTAGGAGCGAGGGTTTTACCCTATGCACACCCAAAGGGTAGTGGCTGCAGGTTTCCTTTGTCAATTTTAAAAAAAAAAAGCATCTTTAGAAATGCTCTAAAGTAGACTAGTTCTTGTTTGTTGCCCTTAAGGTATCATAGATGTATCCCCAAGTGACACTATTTTCGATGCCGATCAATAAGTTTTTAGTTCTCTGTTGAGATTATTAGAAGACTAAGAATTTTATTTTTGAACAAGCGCATGTAGTTTTGATAATCTAGTCCACAAAATCAAGTCTTTCTTCATTTTCTCTAACCTTATTTGTTATAAGCAATGTTCTATTTTTATGTAAGAAATACTCTCAATAGTTCCACGTATTTACTTAATTGCTATGTTATTTTCCCTTTGTTCATTTTATTTGACATATTACTATTTAGTGAGTCAGTAGCTTTTTGTACTGGTAAGTCCTTAATATGTGGATTTTCCTCGTGCAGTCTTTACTCAGTGATCCAAACCCGAATTCGCCAGCTAATTCAGAAGCAGCACGCCTATTTAGCGAGAACAAGCGTGACTACAACAGGAAGGTGCGTGAAATAGTTGAGCAAAGCTGGACAGCAGACTGACTTCTCTGTTGCTAAATACATTACATGGCATTCTTCTGCTCGAGTTGTCTGCATCAAACTAAGATGTTTTCCAGTGTTTTTGCTACATCAATAATCAATGTAGTACAATTTGGTCCTTTTATGTTGTGTTAGGAGCTCTGAGTTTCTTTACCTTGATGTTTTGTTGCTCCACTATGAGAGACTCTGTACATATGATCTGTTGTATCCAATTGTGTGAATCTCTATAAAGCTATATTCCCTTTAATTCTGACTTAGACTTAATTCTGTGAGATATAAAATCTCACTGCAATTTTGTTTCACTTGAGTCTCTCTGGACAGCACTTGCTATTGCTTATACATCCTGTAGTGCTGTCAATTGAACCAAGTAAATACAGGAGTAGGTAGAAGTGGTCATTTAGTACAACATGCGCCTTTTACCATTACCATAATATAGTCATCATCGCATGTTTAAGATCATAATATCATAAGTCTTACTTTTGTTCTTAAGACTCCGTGTCCAATTAAGTGTCCCTTATATAAAATAGAGGGAGAAGTAGATTTCTTAACAAAAAAAATAAAAAATATTGATACCCCATATATTTTCTGGTATGTGACACACTTTTCTGTTTGATTTGTAACGATTTTTATTTTTTTTTGGCTATATTATGTGGAAAGAACCCTTTGATATCAAAGTTCACATTTTTATGTGGAGAGAAAATTAAATATAAAGGGTGTGCAGAACTCTCACTCTTCCTTTTTTAATTCTTGACAATAAGGGCAATTTTGATATTTATATATATTTAGTTTATACGTCTAATTTTTTTTATCTATAATTTCTTACACTATACTCGATCTAGCAAATACCGTCACATAAAATGAGACAAAAAGAGCTAGGAGTATTATTAACCTATAAATGTAAAGAAAAAGAAAGCAACATTAAAATAAAAATGCAAGGAGAGAATCTTCCTTTTTTTCTCTGTTTCCAAATTGTATAATAAGGTAATGGTCCCACAGCCAGAGAAGTTGACCCCACACCACAAGCTCCTTATATTGCTCAGAACATGAATCTTTTTTCTTTTTTTTTAAATTATCTACTAGACATATTATTATAATTATTAATCTGTCCTGCCTAGCTAGTGGTCCACCCTTGCAAAAACAAATTAAACAATGCCTCAATAATGAAAATTTAAAATAATACTCCCTTTGTCTCTAATTACTTGTCAACTTTTGAATTGATACACCTATTAAGAAAACAATGATTGACATAGTGAGTTTACCATTTTACCCTATTAATTATGAAGTGGATGAATTAAAAAACTTAAGATTTTCAAGAAGTTTTACTTTTTTAAAGTAATTAATTAAGGATATAATAGGTGAAAAAAAATTGTCCTTTCTTGATTTGTCAAAATGGACAAGTAATTAGAGACAAGTAAAAAAAGAAAAGTGACAAGTAATTAGGGAATAATATGGTGATAATATAATTCTGGTACGATAACATATGTGCATTTCACTATACACACAATTAATTAATAAACAATTGCCATAAGATGATCAACAACAAGACCAAAAACAAAACAAAAAAAAAAGGTTTTAAATTTGAATTACAAGTTTCAATAAAAATGTTGCTGCACTGGCAATGGCCAATAGTTTGTTTGATCTTCAACATTAGTGAACATGTTGCAAAATCCTTCTTCATGAGTTTGTTCTTCTATTTTAAAATTAGCTGTTTGAAAAACATGATCATGATTGTTGTTATGTGGACTGTTTGTTGATGATGTTCTTCCAAGATTTACATCTATTATTGTACTATTCTCATCACCACTTCCATTGTTCCAATTTGAACCTTCATTTTCTTTGTTCAGATTAAACAAAATTGGTGTACCTCCTCCTCCTCCTCCTGATTCTCTGTTCCTCAGACTCAGTAACTGCAACCATCACAAATAATCAATGCAAAAATATTAAAATTTACAACATTGGGAATCGTGCACAAACAGTAGTCAGGACAAAAAAGGGAACTAATAATTATGTATTGAACACAAGAAAAAAGTCGGTGAATTGTTGAGGTCCCACACAACCTTTAAAAAAGATATTTAATGACGTAAATGAAAGAGTACTTTCCATTATTACATTGATTAATTAAAAACTTTATTAAATGAAGGTCAAATATGGAAAAAAGTATTAAACAATTTTCTTGAATTATAAATTATTCATTTATTTTGAATTATTGAAAATTCTCAATAATTCACTTAATATGGATCGAGGGAGTCAGGAACTATACTAGTTTATTGCTGCGGAGTGTGGACTGCCAACGAATCTAATTTTTTTCTTAGTATTATTTCATAAAATTTCATGCAATAAAAGGTGTTTATGATTGCATGATATATCTACTAATCCGAAAAATAAAACAAAAATATTATGTTATGTGAGGTGAAATAACACTAATAGTGTAACCATTCTTTATGTTATCAGTATGTAACTTAAATCCTCATTCATTTAACAGAAGTTTAAGTTATATAAATTGACAGTATACTACAAGTGTAATTAGGTTAGTAATTAGTTTAATAGCGCAATATGGAAAGTTACCAACTATGGTCAAAATAGTTAACTTTTACTGTAAATTCAAACATGAAATCTTTAAATTATACGTACCTCAGAGTGAAGATTCTTGTTTTGAGTCTTGAGTGCATCATTATCAGACTTAAGTTTATCACACTGTCTCTTCAATATTTCATAATCTTTCTCCAATTGTTTAGTCTTACATCTTGCCCTTCTGTTCTGGAACCAAATTGCAATCTGCCTTGGTTTCAACCCTAAAGCTCTAGCCAATTGCATTTTCCTCTCAGGTTCAAGTTTGTTACCAATTTCAAAACTTCTTTCAAGTGCTTTCACTTGTTCCAAATTCAATCTCCTCTTCTTCTCACCAAGCAATTGTGAAGAGCCATCATCATCCGACATGTCAATATCGTCTACTCGCGAATCTTGATGGTCGAATGACATGGCTCTCCTCATTAACACCGATGAAATTCCTGTATTCGCCACGTCCACAATAAATTAATTTGTCATTCACACATATATATAGTAGCGGATCTAGACTATACTAGACACATTTTCAACTCGTAATTATAAAAGTGTTATGGGTTCAATGTTTTAAAAAATTAAGGTTGAATACATCAAAGTATAAATTCTGAATCCGCTTATATATACCTAGCTTGGACTAAAATTCCAAAAAATAAAATAATTATGATCTAATAATTTCAAAAGCGTGATGTGCGATGCCCTAAAAAATAAAGGTTGAAACACATCAAGGATAAATTTTGAATTCGCCTCTAGAAAGTAAAATCATTAGAATTCTCTAAATTTAACCTTGACTATACATAAATATGTAATTAAATAACGCATATATAAAGAGCAAAATTCATTGATTCTAAATTTTGAATTCGTCACTGATATCACACGTAAAATGAAATACTTAAAGATAATAGTGGGAGAAATATAGAACCTTGAAATTCTTGATGAGGAGGATAAACACTAGGGAATGAAGGAGGAAGTTCATTGTCTTCAGGTGCTCCAGGAACAAAACCCATAGTACCTGTACTACTAAAAAGCATGTTATAATATCTACAAGGATAATCTTATACACAAAGTAAACCAAATTAAAAGTCATCAACAACTATATATATATATATATCTTATGTCTTGTTCTTTTCTTTTGTTGGTTGGGTTTGGGGGGGGGGGGGGGGGGGGGGGGTGT
>JAJOOR010007091.1:0-27211 GCA_036250505.1 Solanum acaule | reverse complement strand
TCCTATTATACCCTTATTTACACTTCTTGAAAATTGTAAAAGTGTATGTTGTTTCCCTCCAATTTATTTCACTTGAATTCAAAGAAGTGGTTGTAATTTTGAAGTGACAAGTTGTCATAAGGGTAAAATTGTAACTTCACTGTGCTAATCATTATTGTCTTAATCTGTGTGCCATTTCTAAAGTGGACAACTAAAAAGGGACGGAGGGAGTACTAGAATTTATTTTTTATGGACATAGAGTTAAGCCTCTTACCTTGACGCGAATTAGCTTGGTTCCACGACGCTCTGCACAGGTAGTTTCTCCCTCCCTTTATTTTCTTTTCTTTTCTAAAATAACTAGAGTTTAATATTAAGTCCAAGAATCCTAATTGAAATTAAATACACTTTGTAGAATCCCAACTCAAATTGAATGTAGAGTCCACAAAATTTTAATGTCTAGTTGCTTAGTTGACTTTCAATTGATATATTCGTTGGGAAAACGCGGATTAACATCAAAATATATATGGTCAAAATAATGGAAATACAATGAGAAAATAATGACACCAAGAATTTTACGTGGAAACCCTTCTAAATAAGGGAAAAATCACAGGCCAAGAGAAGCAACTGATATCACTATAGTAAGAAATTTTACACCGTGTAGTCACGAATACAATACTCAAAGTGACTACTACACACTCAAAAGGAATAACACTCTTTTGATTCCACTTTACTAAAATATCGCTCACATTTTTTTTTTACAGACTATTTTTCTTATATAGTCTATGGAATACCTCACTTTGCTCTCAAAATGGTTTTTTTCTCTAATTTGGTGTGTTCTACAAATGAGCAAGAATGCTCTATTTATAAAAGGAGAAAACCATGCCTATGTCACTAATGACATAGCAAATGTAGCAAAGTCCAGAGGGTTGCAAATCTTACCAATTTGCCAATCACCAAATCTTTTATTTTCAACTCTTATCACTATTCCCTTTTAACAATTACTTGTAGCAATTGAGTAGCAAAAGTTGACCAAAAAATATGGGATGGACTCCACAAATCTCCCCCTCCAGTCCCATTTACCAGAAGGACGTATCTCTAATTTCTTTAGAGAGAGCTCATACCCACAAGTTCTTTGCATAACTCGAACTTGTCTTTCGGTATCACCTTAGTCAACATATCCGCAGGATTTTCAATTATGTGAATCTTTTTAACGTGAAGTGATTCACTCTCCACTTGCTCACGAATCCAATGATATCTGACGTCGATGTGTTTTGTCTTTGAATGGTACATGGAGTTCTTGCTCAAGTCTATTGCACTCTGGTTATCACAATAGATAATATACTTCATTTTATGCAAACCAAGCTCTTGAAGAAATCGCTTTAGCCATATCATCTCCTTGCCAGCTTCAGTAACCGCAATATACTCAGCTTCAGTTGTAGATAGTGCAACACACTTCTGCAACTTCGACTGCCATGATATAGCTCCCCCTGAAAAAGTAAACAAATATCCAGTGGTGGATTTCCTGTTATCAAGGTCACCTGCCATATCAACATCTGTATAGCCCTTTAAGATTGGATTTGTGTCTCCAAAACACAAGCATTTATCTGAGCTTCCTCTAAGATACCTGAGTATCCACTTCACAGCTTCCCAATGTTCTTTATCCTGGATTGTCAAGAAATCTGCTGACAACACCAACTGAGTGAGCAATATCAGGTCTAGTGCATACCATTGCATACATTAGACTTCCGACGACGGAAGAATATGAAACTTTGGCCATGTTCTCTTTTTCCTCCTTAACTGTAGGACACATCTTCTTACTCAACTTCATATGACCAGCAAGAGGTGTACTGTTAGGCTTAGCATTCTTCATATTGAAGCGCTCTTGTCCACGTTCAATGTACTTCTTCTGGGACAAATAAATTTTCCTTTCATCTCTGAGACGAGTAATTCTCATGCCCAAAATTTATTTGGCATGACCTAAGTCTTTCATAGCAAAAGACTTACGCAACTTTTTCTTCAACTAGTCAATCTTGGAAGTATTCTTTCCCATAATCAACATATCATCCACATACAACAAGAGGATGATAAAATTATTGTCAGAAAATTTGTGTACAAATACACAATAATTTGATGAAGTCTTCTTATAGCCTTGCTCCCTCATAACAGATTTAAACTTCTTGTACCACTGTCTAGGAGCTTGCTTTAGACCATAAAGACTCTTTCTGAGTTTGCACACTTATTTACCTTCTACTTTGAAACCCTCTAGTTGTTCCATATAAATCTCTTCTTCTAGGTCATCGTGAAGGAAAGTCGTCTTCACATCCATCTGCCCAATCTCTAAATTAAGACTAGCAGCCTAACCTAGAACTGTACGAATCGAGGACATTTTTACAACAGGAGAAAATATTTCGTCAAAGTTAATACCCTTCCTTTGACCAAATCCCTTAACAACCAATCTAGCTTTGTACCTGGGTTTCAAGTTGTGTTCTTCAACTTTAACTTTTAACACCCACTTGTTCTTCAAAACTCCCATGCCCTCGGGCAATTTTACCAACTCATAAGTGTGGTTCTCATGCAGAGACTTAATCTCATCTTGCATGGCTTCAATCCATCAATCCTTGTGCTCATCTTCCATGGCCTTCTCATAACATTCAGGTTCTCCTCCATCAATGAGTAACACATACTCATTGGGTGAATAGCGAGAGAAAGGAACCCGTTGTCTTGTGGACCTCCTAAGCGAAATATTTAATTCGTCCACAACTTCATGAGTAGGAGGATCATCAATAACAACATCATTGTTATAATCAACATCAACATGTTGATTCGTTACATGATTATGGGTGTCACCATGATCATCAAGCCCAACAACATCATGCATACTTGTGTGAGGAACTTCATCTAGATGAACTATGCCATCAAAACTTGAAGATTCTAATTTCTCCGCTTTGTCAATATCTTCAATTGTTTGATTCTCTATGAAAATAATATCACCGCTTCTCACGAGTTTCTTTTCAATTAGATCATATAGCCTGTAACCAAATTCATCAAGGCCATATCCAATGAAAATGCATTGCCTTGTCTTGGCATCTAACTTTGACCTCTCATCTTTCCGCACATGTACAAAATCTTTGCAACCATATTCTCTCAAATAGTCATAGGAAACATCATTTCCATACCACACACTATTTGGTACATCACTTTACAAAACAACAACAGGAGATAGATTAATAACATGTGTAGCGATTAATAAAGCCTCGCCCCAAAATGAGTTTGGCAACTTTGCTTCAGAAAGCAAACATCTAACTCTTTCCATCAAGGTCATGTTCATCCTCTCAGCCAAACCATTAAGCTGAGGAGTCTTAGGAGGAGTCTTCTGGTGTCTAATACCTTGACGCTTGCAGTATTCGTCAAATGGTCCACAATATTCACCACCATTATCAGTATGAATACATTTCAGTTTCTTTCCAGTTTCTCTTTCGACTGAAGCCTGAAACTGCTTGAAGACACCTAATACTTAGTCTTTAGTCTTCAAGATATAAACCCAATTTTTTCTCGAGCAGTAGTCAATAAAAGTGACAAAGTAGAGTGCACCACCCAATGTCATTGTCTTCATTGGACCACATAAATCAGAGTGCACCAACTCAAGCAACTTTGTCTTTCTCGAAGGAGGGTAGGACTTAAAGGAAACTCTATTTTGTTTACCAGCCAAGTAATGCTCACACTTTTCTAATTTAGCACTTTTGAAATTTAACAATAATTTTTTCTTGGCTAGAACATTAAGTCATTTTCTAGCTGATGTGGCTAAGCCTCTTGTGTCATAACGTTGAAGAGTTATTGCTCTTAACCGCATTCACCATATCAACATAAGCAGATGTCGTAGTCCAGTATAGACCATGACGTTTGTACCACGAGCCACAACCAAGGAATCCTTAATGAGTTTTCATTTTCCATCATCGTTGGTACTAACATATCCTTCATCATCCAAAACACCAACATAAATCAGGTGTATGTTTCACATTGTTCAAAACTAGTTTAGTTCCAACACTAATTTCCAAACAAACTGTACCAATACAACCACCCTAGAAACAGTCTCATTACCCACACTCAAGGTTCCAAAATCACCAAGAGTATAAGAAGAGAAAAAATTCTTCCTTGATATCACGTGAGATGCGGCACCCGTGTCCACAACCCAGCTTGGCTCATCATAAGCAATATTTATCATATCTACATTAAGGACGGTAATAAGATCTGCGGTGGTGACGGTGGCTAGGCAATTTTCATTGCCTTCTTCTTTAGTTTCCTCTTTGTTTTTGTTTTCCCTCTTCAACTTCCAGCAGAACTTCTTTGTGTGCCCTTTCATGCCACAATGATAATACTCAATATCCTTAAGTCTGTCTCTGCATTTGCTCCTATTTTGTTCTCTATTCTAAGAATCACGAGTTTTGTTTCTCCCCCTGGAGTCAGTTATCAGGACATCCGACGAAGAAGAACTTTGACATTTTCTTCTCATTTCTTCGTTCAAGACACTACTCTTGGCGAAATCCATTAATATCACACCATCCGGAGCAGAGTTTGACAATTAAGTTCTAAATGTTTCCCAAGAGTCTAGTAGGGAATCAAGTAGAAGCAAGCCTTGAATTTCTTCATCAAATTTGATGCCCATAGCATATAATTGGTTCATGATCCCCTGAAAATTATTCAGATGGTCTGTCATCATAGAACCATCATGATACTTTAAACTCAACATCTGCTTTATTAAGAAAATTTTATTGTTGCCAGTTTTTCGAGCATACAAACTTTCAAGATGCTCCCATAGGGTTTGAGCATGTGTCTCCCCAGAAATATGGTTCAACACATTATCATCAACACATTGCCTAATGAATCCACAAACCTGCCTATGCAACAGATTTCACTCTTCATCTGTTTTATTATCAGGCTTTACAGTGGTAAAGACTGATTTATAAAAATTCTTGACATAAAACAGATCTTCCATTTTCCCCTTTCAAATGACAAATTAACACCATTCAAAGTAACCATTCAACTTGTGTTGGCTTCCATCGTTTTTTCTCAAAAAAATAGTTATTGCAAACCAAAGTAAATCTTTTCTGATGTGGAAGTTCAGACTGTGCTGCAACCACAAAGCATGCTCAAATAAAACTTTGGCTATGATACCAATTTGTTGGAAAAATGCGGACTAACATAAAAATATATATGGTCAAAATAATGGAAATAAAATGAGAAAATAATAACACCAAGAATTTTACGTGGAAACCCTTATAAATAAGGGAAAAACCACGGGCCAAGAGAAGCAACTGATAGCACTATAGTAAGGAAATTTACAACGTGTAGTCACAAATACAATACTCAAAGTGAGTACTACACACTCAAAAGGAATAACACTCTTTTGATTCCACCTTACTAAAATATCGCTCACACTCTATTTTTCTTCACAGACTATTTTTCTTATATAGTCTATGGAATACCTCACTTTGCTCTCAAAATGGTTTTTTCTCTCTAACTTGGTGTGTTCTACAAATGAGCAAGAATGCTCTATTAATAGAAGGAGAAAACTATGTCTATGTCACTAATGACATAGGCAAATGTAGCAAAGTCCAAAGGGTTGTAAATCTTATCAATTTGCTAACCACCAAATCTTTTATTTTCAACTCTTTTCACTATTTCTTTTTAACAATTACTTATAGCAATTGAGTAGCAAAAATTGACCAAAAAATATGGGATAGACTCCACAATATTTTCTATCTTCAATAATTGTTCTTAGGATCAAGTTGAATGTCGTCTTGCTTAATAAATTTTATCAGTAAACAATATGTTTTCACTTTTAAATCTTTATACCTTTTGCTAATTGTAGCCCTTGTTTGATACTTATTTTATTAATCATATATAGTTCTTTATTGCATTCTCCTGTACTTAGGAAAATTGAGGAGGTGAAGAAGATTACATATTTGTAAAGGAATTCACCTTTTTAAGAAAAAAATATTTCATTTGGATTCTCCCGAGTATATTAGAGCTAGTCTCTGGACACGTGTTCCATGTGAATTTTTATAGATTCGTTAGAATAATTAATATTTTATACAAATCGTGTGTAGTGAGGAATATTTTTTAATGTGCCTCAAGAAACACCAAATAAGGGGCACATTGTAATGTTTAAAATCAATTCCTTTGAAGCTATTGTCGGTAAATCAATTCCGTTGAGCTATTATCGGTAATTTTTGAACTTTGTTTAGTAGTTAACACACTTCCAATAAAGTCAATGACTAATTTGAGCCATATAACAATACATACTTACGATAATGATAAAAAAAAAAATCATTAAAATTATATTGGTGAAGTCTAATAGAGAAAAAACACACAAAAAATAGAAGAAAAATAAAACATACACATCATTCGCAAGACTTTATTCATACAGATTATAGATAGAAAATAAATATAGAATCAATAAGTTATCCATATTCAAAATTCGGAAGCTACAAGTTTAAAGAGGAAAAACAAAAGGCACAGACCATGAGAGGAAAATAATTGCACTGACAAATCCTATAATTTGCAAATGATGTATAACGAAATATGCATCATATTTTTCTCCAGAATAAGATAATACTTATTTCTGACAAAAGTAGAGACAGAATTTACCAGTGGTGCTTGACATCATATTCATTGCTTCACACACCATAACACACACACAAATATGGAACATGCGTTGCATATATATTTTTAGCTTTTATTATAAAACTAGGAAATAAATTTGCGCTTCGCACGATCGATAAAAACTTCATATTTAATTTTTTATTGTATATATTTTTATTTTTGAATGTTGAAATAACATAATATAACTTCTGAAATCTAAAATGAGTTGTTAGTTTATTTTTTGAAATATAATCTAAACACAATTTATAATTGTAATTCATAAGTATTTTGCAAAACTTCTAAATTTTTAAAAGCGAAACTAAAATGAACAAAGAATTACAAAGGAGGAACGGAAATGTCAACAAAGAAAATGTGTAACATTTATTAAGTTGATGGAAGACTCCTAAAAAATTAAATATAAAATTATATATAAGTCTTCATTCATGTTTCATAGACAACAAATCTAATATTTTTTAAAATATATTTCTTTTGAAAAGATATATATAAAAATAGATATTGTTATTATTAATATTAAAAACTGTCGGAGTAAATCATTATTATTTATATGTTCATGTAAGTATATAACTACTATTATGCATAATGATTGATATGATAAATGTCATTAAAAGTAAAACTTTTCATATTTTGATGTATTAAATTCAATGTAACTTTTTTTAAAAAAATATTAATTATTATTGTTTTGTTGCTTATTTTTCAATACCAAAAAATATTGCATTGATTTCTATATTTTTCTAATAAAAATATGATATGAGAAAGTAAAAAAAAAATTATGAGATGACATTTTTATGCAATATTTGTATTTTAATTCTAATATAAGGAAAACTTTCAAAAATCTGAAAAAAAGAAGAAGATTATATTAATGATATAAGAAATTTAAAAACTCTTAAAAGAAGATTATTAAAAGAAAATTAATAGCATTGATTAAAGGGATTAAATGTCCTCTTTAATTAGAGTACTATTTCTTACCATTTGGTTAATTTTTTATTATTATTTTATATCAATTTCAAAAATTATGAAACAAATTAAGATTATATGGAACAATTGAAATAAAAATAAAACAATAATTAAAAAGGAAAATAATACATTTAATTGTCAATTGACATTTTTTATTCAAATTTTCTCTTAATTAGAAGATGATTCTTTCCTTTTTCTCTTCGTAACATTTTAAAAAAAAAAAAAAGTTGAATGATATATTTTGCTATTTAATTAATTTATCATTTTTATATCAATTTCTTGAAAGTAAATAGGAAGCAAATTAAATTAAGACTATATGAAACAATTAAAATGAATTAAAAATTAAAAAAATCAAAAATAATTAAAGAATGACAATATAAACCAATTATAAAATTCAAAGTTTGGGCATTATATTATTTTCCTTTACTAATTCTTTTCATATTTTTTTTTGTATTTTCGTTCCATTTTCCTATATATTGCAATGTTTTTTTTTTCCATAAACAATCTATAATTACACTACAAATAATATAATTGGCAAATGACAACTTTCTTGACCCAAATTTCCTCTTAAATTAGAAGATCAGCCTTTTCTTTTTCTCCTCATTTAAAGATGTTTTTAACTAATACTTCTTACCATGTTATTAATATTTCGTTACTCTATATCAATTTCGGAAAATTATGAAACAAATTTAAAATATTTATGGAACAATTAAAATGAACTAAAAATAGAAAATTTAAAAATAAAAAATAAAATAATAAAATAAAATTGAAAAATCCAAAGTTTGGGTATTGCAATTTTCTTCATATATATATATTTTTAATTTTTTCGTTCCATTTTCCTTAATATCTTCCATGTCAATAGAAAATAATTCCTTTCTTTTTTTCTCCTCGTAACATTTCTTTCCATTTGATCAATTGATCAATTTGTCATTTCTCTATATGAATTTTAGGAAATTCAATTTGAAACTAATTAAGACTATATATGGAACAAACTAAATGAATCACTTAATAGAAAATTGAAGTTAAATTTCAAGCATATTATATGGAATTTTCTCTTTCCTTTTACTTATTCCTCTCTACATTTTTTTTTTATTTTCCATTTTCTTTTGTTACTTTAGTCATTATATATTGTTTATTCCCAATCTATTGTTTATATTAATTTTATTTTACCTCCTTCCAGTTTTATGAAATATATCACATACTTTCTTTGAATAGAAATATGCAATCTTCCTTTAGCCACCTTTCCTGTCTAGTCAAGCCTTGCATCAGTTTGAAATCTATTGGTAATTGATATTTAGGAAGAAGCCTCGTTGAAGCCTAAGTCTAATCTATATATCTATATAAAGCTGGATAATAAAAGAGTGATGTGGCACCTCTCATTAGCCAGCATTTACATTTATCCTTTTTCTGGTTTTTTTGGATTTTTTTTCAATTTTTTTTCTATCTTTTTCTTTATTTATTATATCAAGTTTAATGTTCAGATGCCTAAAAGACCCTATTAAAGAGCCAGACATTCACGTAGTAAAAGTTGTCATCAATTCGCTTAAATTTTCGGTTACTACTCCCATTCTTTATCTTTTCAATAGCATTTAAACTATCATTAATGTGGTTATCGATCTGTTATAAACTGATTTAGCATTTTGTATTCCATGACCTGTGCCCTTTGGCAATCAACTAGATATATATATATGGTAAAGTGAAGAGCAGAGTCTCCCACTCCATAATTTTTCGAGGGAAATATAGAGAGGCAATACACAACTATTGCTATCTAAAATCTGATTTTCCTTTTAGCATCTTGATTGAGATATTGTGTGGAACAAAAGGCAATTCTTGCCTATGTTAACAATTTCATCAGTTTGCATCTCAATTCCATTGTGCTTCATCTGGAACTTGATGTATCTGTTAATGTTTATTTTGAGTAGTATGTTATGTGTTGACAATTCTGTTAAGCCTATTAATCATTGTTCTGTATACAGATAGAAGATGATCATTTTTACTCTGTCTATTCATCTGAACCAGTTTAGAACAACTCTGTTAAAATTTAATCTGCTCTTTTTATGCCGTTGTTGGAAAATAAAGATAATTCATAACATCACTACTGGTATGTATTAGACTCTTACAAACAAAAGTTACAAATATTTGGTCTACTTAAATCTCCCCTTGCAAAATCAAATTAAGGTGTCGCGACGGTGAGCCAAGGAAGAGAGCGGGCGGTAATGTCATCTTATAAGAAGTCCCACCCCGAGATTGTTTTTCTTTATAATGAGTTTACATATATGTTTGATTTGTTGCACTCTTTTCATGAAGTTATTCTTCTATAAGTAAATTGCAAGAGATATGGCTATCGATAGAGTTTAATAGTTTCATATGTAGTCTAACAATTCGAGACGAACGTTATACTTTCGTGGCCGTGTTGATATTTAAAAGATAATATGAAACCATTTATTTTATAATTAGACATTTATAGTTACATTGGTTCTTTCTGGAATCATATCTCATGAAGTTTTGTTTAATACAAATGGAGTGATTATCTTTTCTTTTCTTTTTTTCTTTAAATAATTGGGATTGAGGAAGGAAAATGGGGAGGAGATTACAATGTGAAATTCCAACTCTAACCAACAGGGAGGTAGCCAACCAGGCAACCAACTAAGCTACTAATTAAGATTCTTTGACACGGTCATTATCTCAATTGAGTCATCATAGTTTAATTTGTTCAACAATATCCTATTCTTTTAATTTTATGTGAGTCATGTATGTGATTTTAAGCCTTGTAATAGATTGCGGAAAAGAGAATTTCTTTAAAGAATATAAAGATAATGATTATCGATAATAGAATCGAGAAGTAATTATGAAAATTTGGTATAATGCTTTTATATACTCTCTTCTGTCCTGATTTCTGTGGCACAATTTGAATTAATTTAAAATTTTAGAAAAAAAAAACAAAAACTTTTGATATTTATGATCTAAAATTTCATTAAAGGGGAATTATAAGTTAAATTGTTTTCAACTATAGAAAGATTCTTTTGAGGTTGACTAAATTGATATATGCGTCACATAAATTAGAGAGTTTATGTTTTATCTTCTTCCTAATTCTTGGAAAAGTATCAACAATAATTACATCCTAAGTATATTTTTTTTAAAAGTGAGTCAATTGGGATGACTCAAATGCAACTTCATGAAATATCCAGTTTATGCATTACAATTGTCATTGTTCTTAATCAAACATAATTGAAGAAAAATCTTATATGGCTAAAATTCTTGTGAACAAGTAAGATATATTTCATATGTGAAGTTGAATGTTTTATAATTTGAAAAAAAAAGTGTTAAAAGTTATTCTCCTAGCTGAGATAGAGCTGATGCATTTGAGAGGAAGAAGAGGAAGAAGAGAATGAATAGAACAGTGAATTGAAATGACCGACTAAACTTCTCATTAGTCACCAAGTGCTATTTATACATTGTGCATCATTAATAAGCTAACTAACTACTTTGTAAACTAATACATCAATCAGCTAACTAATCCAACAATAAGCTAACTAACTCAACTAATCACATGTAATACGTATTTTAACACTCCCCCTCAAGTTGGGTGTTGGAATATGTCTAACATTCCCAACTTGAATAACATATCATTGTGTAGTTGCTTTCCCAGTGCTTTAGTGAAAACATCTGCCATTTGCTCTTTGCTGGCTATGTGTGCAGTCTTAATCAGCCCTTTTTGCAATCTTTCTCTAATAAAGTGGCAGTCTATTTCTATGTGTTTAGTTCGTTCATGATACATAGGATTTGAAGCAATCTGTATTGCTGCTTTGTTGTCACAATATAGCTCCATGGGTAATTCAACTTGTATGCCAAGTTCCTTCAATAAACCTTGTAACCATACCAATTCTGCTACAGTAGTAGCCATGCTTATATACTCAGCTTCAGCTGAGCTCCTTGATATTGTATTCTGTTTCTTTGATTTCCATGAAATAAGTGTCTCACCAAACATTATACCAAAACCTGTTACAGACTTCCTTGATAATGCACATGAAGCCCAATCTGCATCACAAAAGGCACTAATTCTTCCTGACTTCTTGCTACTCATCAACAGTCCTAAGCCAGGTTGTCCCTTAATGTACCTCACTACATGAACTGTTGCATTGTAATGTGACTTCTTAGGAGCATGCATGAATTGGCTCAAGTGTTGCACAGCAAATGAAATATCTGGTCTTGTCATGGCAAAATATAATAATCTTCCAATCAACCTTTGATAAATTCTCCTGTCCTCCAACTCATAATCATCAGTAATATTGAATTGTCTGTCATATTCTATACTTGTGAGCTTCTGATTCTGTTCAATTGGTGTACTGGTTGGCTTTGATCTAGCTAAACCACATTCTGAAACCAACTCCAAAGCATACCTTCTTTGATTTATTAATATCCCATCTTTTGATCTTGCAAATTCAATGCCAAGAAAATACCTCAATTCCCCTAAATCCTTCATCTTGAAGTTGTGATGCAAAGTATCCTTTGCTTCTTGAATTAGTCTGTCACTACTGCTAGTGATTAAGAGGCCATCCACATATATCAAAATTATTACAATATCACCAGTATCATTTGTCTTGGTAAATAGTGAGTAGTCCAGCTTGCTTTGTGTAAAACCTGATTGTATGAGTGCGTTGGTAAGCTTCTGATTCCACTGTCTGCTGGCCTGCTTCAAACCATATAAAGATTTGAGCAGTCTACACACTTTGTTCTCCCCTGGCTGCCAAATCCCGGAGGTAAGGATATGTAGACTTCCTCAAACAAGTCACCCTGAAGAAAGGCATTGTAGACATCCATTTGGAAAAGGCACCAGCCTGACTAAGCAGCCAAAGCCACAACACACCTCACAGTGACCATTTTGACCACAGGAGAAAAGGTGTTATGATAGTCAATACCTTCCAGCTGTGTGAATCCCTTAGCAACAAGGCGTGCTTTGTATCTTTCAACACTGCCATCAGCCTTGAACTTGATTTTGTAGACCCACTTACAACCAATAGGAGATTTTCCAGGAGGTAAGTCAACAATATCCCATGTTTTGTTGGTACTAAGAGCCTGAATCTCTTGGTCCATAGCAAGGATCCAACTACTATCCTTGGAAGCTTGTTCAAAAGAAGTAGGTTCAGAAATAGTGGAAGAAAGAGTGGAAAGGTAAGACCTGTAGTTTGGGTGAAGGTTGGAGTATTGAATGGAATTAGAGATAGGATGAGCAGCAGTGGAAGATGTAACATAATCAGTATGCCAAATGGGAGGTTTGGTGACTCTGGAAGATTTACGTAAAGAAGGAAGATATGGTGGATCAGAAGGAATGACAGGGGATGCAGAAGCAGACGAGGAGATGTCAGGGTTGAGTGGGATGGGAGAAGGAGATGTAGAAGGAATAAAATCAAAAGATGGATGAGGAAATGCAGATTGAGAATTGGGAAAGGTGGAAGTAGGAGAGAGTGGTAAAGATGAGAAAAAAGTGTGTTTAGGATGTTGAAAAGGAAAAATGTGTTCCTTAAAGATGACATCTCGACTAACAAAAAAAATGCCAGTAGCAATGTTGTAAAGCCTATAACCCTTCTGAGTATCTGAGTACCCCATGAAAATTGAGGGAATAGCTTTAAGAGAAAATTTGTCAGTGATAAGAGGTGTGGTGGTATAACATAAGCACCCAAAGACCCTGAGATGATGCAGTTTAGGAGGATGTTTGTGAAAAATTTCATAAGGAGACTTGCCTGCTAGAACAGTGGAAGGAAGTCTGTTTATCAAAAAAGTGGCAGTAAGAATACAGTCACCCCAGAATTTCAAGGGCACATGAGCTTGAAATCTAAGTGCCCTGGCTATCTCAAGAAGATGTTTGTGCTTTCGTTCAGCAATGCCATTCTGTTGTGCAGTGTGCACACAAGTGCTTTGGTGCACAATACCAAGAGAAGAAAAAATGGTGTGGCATTGATTCTTAAAAAACTCAAGACTATTATCTGATCGAATGGTTTTGATAGTAGCAGAAAATTGAGTTTTGACAAGATTAATAAAGGCTGAAATAAAATTGACAACTTCACTTTTATATCTCAAAAGAAAACCCATGTCATTCTAGAATAGTCATCAACAATAGTAAGGAAAAATCTATGACCATTATAAGTGCATTGCTTATAAGGTCCCCAAACATCCATGTGAAGAAGTTCAAAAGGAAATGCAGTCTTTTTAGTGCTAGTAGGAAAAGGAAATCTAGATTGCCTTGCTAGAGGGCATACTTGACAAGGATGAAAAACTTGGTGTTGGAGAGTTGATTTGATGGATTCAAACTTGTGAAGGACAGCAACAGGGGCATGACCAAGCCTTAGATGCCAAGTAGTGAGATCTGAAGGATGGTGATTTGAACAGGTTGAATTGAATGAAACAGCAGGACTGGAAGTGTTATGAAGTGCATTGGCAAGATGTGGATGCTTGGTAGTGGAAGGAAGTATGTATAGGCCTGCTTCTTCCTTACCAATCCCCTTTACCTTGCCAGTGCAAAAGTCTTGAAAAAGACAGAAATGAGGATAAAAAGAGACAGAACAGTTGAGCTCTTTAGTAAGTTTAGAAACAGATAAGAGGTTATATGTAACTTGAGGAACATAAAGGGCATTGTGGATGTCATTATTGTCTAGAAAATGAGCTGAACCAGTGTGAGTGACTGAGGTAGTTTGGCCATTAGGTAAAGAGACACTATTAAAAGAGGAGTGAGCAGGAATAAGATTAAGTAGAGTATCCAAGCTAGAAACCATATGATGTGTGGGCCCAGTGTCAACAATCCAGGGAACTGTTTCATTACCTACAGCAGAACAAGTGTGAGTGATGTTGAAAGTGGAGAAACAATACCTGCCGTGTTAGCAAAGGCCTCCTTAGGTACAAAATCTTTGTCAAGCAATTTCAATAAATTGTTGTATTGATCATGAGTAAAATAGGGCACTGTTTGACCAGGAGCAAGAGGTGGTGGTTCAATGTTATCCTGAGGATCATGATTCACATTATTAGCTTGAGGCCTTCTATTACCAAAAAAACTGTGATCTATCAGTTCCAGCTGACTGACCCTTAGCATTTTTATCATCAACACCTTTCTTCTTTGTGAACTTAAAATTTGGAGGGTAGCCAATCAATCTATAGCAGTTGGCCATAGTGTGATTGCGTAAGCGACAATGATCACAATATAATCCTGAAGTCTGACTGAACCTATTTGTGTGTGAAGAGGCTAATGTTGTTGGAGCAGGAACATCCATTTTCTGTAAGGGCAACACACAATTAGAAATCAAACTAGATTGAACTCTTTGACTCTCATCTTGCATTATGCCTGATTGAGATTGGGACTAGCAACAATCAAGAGTATTTGACTTCGCGATTGAGCAAAATTATCATTTAAACCCATTAAAAACTGCATAAGTTTCTGCCGCTCCATATGTTCTGCATACACCTTGTATTTGTCACAATCACAGTCTGGTAAAGGCACTAAAGACACATACTCATCCCAGAGATTTCTCAACTTAGAATAGTACTCAGAAACAGTGGAAATTCCCTGACTCATTGTGCTAATTTCGCGATGAATCTGATAGATCCTAGTCAGATTTCGCTTATCAAATCTCTCCCTTAAATCCTTCCAAACATTATACGCATCAGAAGAAAACATTAGTCCATTAGCGAGTTCCTTCGAAACTGAATTGGAAATCCATGATAATACAAAGGCAGTACATCTCTCCCATTTATGGGATAAATCACCTCTGTAGTGAGTTTTACAACAAGTTCCATCAATAAAACCAATTTTGTTTTTTGCTAACAGTGCAACTTTCATGGAATTTCTCCAGCCAGTGTAATTTTTTATGCCAATAAGCTATTGAGGGATTAAAATGCTACTTGGAGTGTCAGACGGATGTAGATACAGAGGATTGCGAGGATGAATGTCGGTGAATTTCTCGATTTGAATTGGATCTGATACAGTCCTCTCCCGACTTGAAGCTTCAGATGAATCAGTTGCATTCACCATAATTTGCAGATCTCTGATCGAAAAAGAAGGAAAAAATGAAGTAGATCTCTGATCAAAGTGAAGAAAAATGAGGTCGGTGTGTTCAACTGTTCTTCCAAATCTCATGTGAGTGGAAAAGATCTATTTCGCAAACAACTCGAATCACCAGCTAGAACTCCATCGTCCCAAGCTCTGATACCATGTTAAAAGTTATTCTCCTAGCTGAGATAGAGCTGATACATTTGAGAAGAAGAAGAGGAAGAAGAGAATGAATAGAACAGTGAATTTAAATGACCGACTTAACTTCTCATTAGTCACCAAGTGCTATTTATACAATGTGCATCATTAATAAGCTAACTAACTACTTTGTAAACTAATACATCAATCAGCTAACTAATCCAACAATAAGCTAACTAACTCAACTAATCACATGTAATACGTATTTCAACAAAAAGATAATTTTTTTTAATGATTAGTTTTTACAACAAAGAGATCAATCCATAATAAGAAGGAAATATATATGTATTTAGGAAAATATGTTATGATTGAAGTATGTAAAAGGGTAAAATAAATCGATGATAAGCGTATACAATCATTCATTTGAATTTCATGAGTTTCGCATGACAATGCCAAATTTTATGTACTTTATTTTATAAATTTAGTAAAATATTTTAACCCAGAATGTCCATATATCACTAAAAGCTAAACTTCCAGATATGTTTTTAATCACATTAATATTTCTTCATCTTATATCCATTTTCTTCCACTACGTAATGATTTACATTGTGAGTTTCTCAATTTTTTTAATCTTTTACATGATTTTTTAATTCTTCTTTTTAATATAATTGTGTTTTTCAAGTTCAATAGGTTTTTTAGCGACCGCGCGAAGCGCGAATAAGTTTTCTAGTTCAAAGTAAAGGATGAACCCGGGCCAATTTTCTCTCTAAAATACTTTATCATTTTCTTCTACAATGAAAAACGATAAAGAAGATAGAGGAAAAAAAATACATTCATATAAGAGTATATGTTTACAAAATATATTTCATTTTCTTCTGTCACTTTAGTCTCTGTATATCGTTTACTCTCAACCTATCATTTATATTGATTTTATTTTATCTCCTTCCAATTTTATGAAATTTCTCCCATACTCAATTTTTTCTTTAAAATACTTCATCATTTTCTTCTACAATTAAAAAAAAAAGATAAAAAAAAGATAGAGGGGAAAAAAATACATTCATATAAGAGTCAATGCTTACAAAATATATCATATTACTTGAGAGGAAAAAAAATACATTCATATAAGAGTACTCAACGCTTACAAAATATATCATATTACTTGTGACTTCAGAATATAACGTTTACAAGTGTTTTGATTCTCGTTAGACCCCAATTATCACTTAGTCATTCTCTGCTGCAATCCACTGCTTCGATGGTCATCACAATAAAAAAAAACTCCTTGATCAACCTTCTCACAACACTCATTTACCATTCAAGACACAAAATATCAGCTATATCGGGTAGGTGTAATATTTATGCAAAAAAATAGATGTAGATCAATGCATGTTATGATGTATGTCTGTTTATATAGTATTCAAAAGTTAATGGTAAAAAACTTTTCAAATTCTATAATTAAAGGATAAAAGAATAAAACCTATTAAATTTTGTAATTAAATGATGCATATAGAAAAATATAATTGAAAGAATTTATTTACAATAAAAATATATTTTATGGTAAGAAATTGGTAACTGAAGCTTTTTTGATTAGGCATTAATGAGGAGAGAATTAAATATATAATTTAATATTCTGTAAAAAGATAAAGAAATATTTTATGTCTTTTTTAAAGTGAAGAATTTAAAAAAAAAATCATAAAAAAGATAAATAAAATTCTAGGCCTTAGAATGCGCCACATCAGCGTTTTTATGTTTCTGCTTTATATATATATATATATATTTGTGTAACAAAATAATAAATCAAAAATCTATTTTAAAAGCTATGTCACTTGAGAAAATATTAGTTGTTATGATACGGAAACTCCATTTAAAATTTGTGAATTTAAAATTTCAACTTGTATTATTTTTATAAGAAAATCAATATCATATAGCCCCATAATAGTATATAGAAATATGCCATTTGAATTTCATACTCTAGATTACTGTAAATGCATGTAAATACCTCTAACTCTAAATACTGAATTAACTAAGGAAATTGAAATTTAATGACAAAAGAAATCTTAAAAATTATTAATAACTTATCAAACAGGATGAATAAACATATTTCTCGACAAAACTTGCTAACAAAGCAAAATAGATGTACATTTATCAATTCAGCTCAAACGTTTAAATTTGTTGTCTGATTTTATAGCTATTTCTTTATAATAATAACATATCTCGTGAAATCTGTCTAAGGAGTGTAGAGTGTGCACATATCTTACCTCAATTCAGAAGACCCTCAACTTGAGTCGAGTATAGCAAATCAGAGTAAATATGAAAAAGAAAAATGATAGTGAAGAGAATATAATATAATATAATATAATATAACAACTATTACGAAAATAATAACAACAACAAAAAGTGCAATAACCGAAACACCATAAAAACAATTGGTGATAGAAAGCAAAAGAAAGACAGTACAAGAATAAAAGTACTACTATGACAGATACCACTAAGTCTAAACCCTTCGAAAAGCAAGAGAACACTCCACTACAACCTTCTACCTTAATCTGCGATCTCCATGCTTAAGCATTTTCTGAAATCAATTTTTTTTTCTTTTGAGCTATGAAAGGCGAATTAGCTTATGTATTTGCAATAATAATTTTACCTCATGCACATGATATTTATAAGCCAAAAGTTTGCCTAGAGTTCTGCAGAAAGCTCAAAATTTATGTTGGAGAATGGAGAGACATTATTAAAATGCGCTTTAAAACACCTTTTCATTTTTAGTATTTAATATAATATGATATAATTATTATTTAGTATTTAATTACTTAGATATTTTATAACATTTTGAATAAAGATAGGGGTAAAATAGTATTTCAATTTTTACTTTTATGATTTTCCACTTTTAGTATAAAAGATGACTAGTGTTGGGCACGCATTGCACGTGTATACTCTACTAATTTGTGTAGGCTCGTAAGAACGATATGCACACTTTATGAAAACATATGTATAATGTGTAATAGAAAATGTAATATGTGAAAAATACAAACTCAATCCGAAATAGTTTGGATGTCGTAATGAGCAATAGAAAATGTAAATGCAAAAATAGAAGTTCAATTTGAAAAATAGTCAAAACGTGAATTTGAACAAATAAAAAATTAGTAATTGAAATTGTGTAAATATATTATATTACCAAAAATTAAAAAATAATTATGTATCAAATGTGGATAATTTAACGTTAGTACTTCATAATATGTTTAACAGTACAATAAATTGAAGAGAGCAATATATTTTAGATTTCAAAATTTTTAATTAATAATCCAAACATAACTTGACAAACAAAAAGGCATGAAAACAAATATTACAAATTGTGATTTTAAGAGACACGTGATAAGCAAATTATTGACATACATAAAAAATTAAAAAAAATACTCATAGGAGTCGAACACAAAGTATAACTGAATTATTTTTTTCACATAATTAAATAGAAAGATGAATAAATTGAAACTACTTTATTTCTTTTTCGAATTGAACTTCATAGTATATTATGCATAAAAATCTAAATGCTGCACTAATCTTTCCTTGTCATCACAGAATTTCATATACAAAGATATATGAAAATTTACATTATGATAACTTAGAAATTAGAATAGTAAAAATAAGAGAAAAGACATAAAGTCATCATTGTAGTTGTATCGAATTTTTAAAAATATATCTTAATTTTTCAATCGTTTTATTAACCCACTAAACAATTTTGAACAAATATTATTATATCATTTTTCGATCAGTCCTAGATTTTATGAAGCAAGTGTGTTCACACACCAATATTGCATTACATGACACATGTTAATTTAATTAAAAATGTAGTTTTTTTTTCATTGTAAGTTTTTTCTTTATTTTTTTCTCTCTCTTACTTTTTGACTTATTTTAATTTTGTTTCATTTTAAATTTCACTTCATCTTCCACCTCCACTTTCAAGTGATTCATCCCTTCATTTTCTTTTCTTCACCTCCCACCTTCGCCCCACCCCCCACGTCAAGTTGAACCCTTCTCCCTTCACCCATTTTTTTTTCTTTTTTCTTCTTCTTCTCCGGTCAAATTCTTTATTTCAGTGATTTTTTTTAAATTAAAGAATTCATACTATTTTTTAGACTTAATTGAATTATTGATAACAAAACTAATTATTTTTCTAAGAAAATTTAAAATTTTGAAGATATCATCAATTACTTCTTTTCATATAATTTCAAAATTCGAAATGATAATTTTAAAAGAAACAATGAATTCCCCAAAAATTGAAAGAACTTAATTGAAATCGGATAAAAAAACTATATGATACTTCCTAACCATCTTGAAATCTAATGGGTTTATCAAATTGTTCAAAATGTAAGAAGATATTTAGATAAAGTTTTAAAATTAAAGAGAATAAATTAATAGTAGTAAAAAAAGAAGGTGAAGTTGTGGTAAAAATAGTGACATTGAAAGTGATCGAGAAGCTTCAGTGGAGATGACAATGATTTTTTGAAGAAGAAAGAAGAAAGAAAGAGAAAAAATAAAAAGGAAAAAAAGTTAAGATAATAATAAAATTATATCAGTTATTTTAGGTTGCTCATTCTCTTTGAGAGAGTGCACACACTCTCTTTGAGAGAGTGCACACACTCTCTATGTCAAGTGGACAAAAAATGATGTCATAATATCACTTCAAGATTATTTAGTGGGGTAATAGGACGCTCGCATAGTTAAGGTGTCTTTTTGAAAATTCGGAACAACTTTAAATGTCACTTTATATCTTTTCTCTAAAAATAAAAATCATTACTTAATTATCTAAGTTATATGAAATTTCACCAAATGATATAACATAACATAACATAACATATACAAGTCTTGTTGAATTGATTGTTTCTTTAGAAAAAAAGAGCTTCTTTGTCACGCCCCGAGCCTACACCCTGAGCGGGACTGACACTCGAGAATCATTGTTGGCCCCAAGCGAACCATTGGCCTGGCATAACTCTTAGCGGAAGACTTACTCATGATAAAAGAATTTTAAAAAGTAAACTGTAACTCAATAGATAACTTAGAATATTTTAGAAATAAACATTCAACTAGCCAAAGTGGCAACTCAAGTCTCATCATAACAAATGAAAGTGAAAAGACTCGTGAACTAATAATGTCTAACTATCTATGAAGTCTCTAAAAACTGAGATGGACGTCGGGACAAGACTCACGACATCCTAATGAACTAGAATGATAAAACAAATAAAAGGGATCTTTCGGAAGCAAGGAGGCTCACCCACAACTATGAAGCTTAATTGGATCAACGAAGCGTTGGATGCTAATCCTTGTTACCTGTATCTGCATCATAAAAGATGCAAGCCAAATGGCGTTAGTACATGAAATGTACGAGCATGTGAGGGGAATTCTAAAACAAGACATAAGCTTAAATATACAAATACATATGTATAATATACTATACATATACAATTCATCTCTCTCCCACTCTCTGCCCTCTCTCGCTCGTCTCTCTCCTCCCTCTCACAGTCTCGCTCACCACTCTCCTCCCTATAACATGTAGCTACGAATCATAATTAGCAAATTATAGCTATGAAGCGTAATTAGTCTATTTTTGAGTGGCTATGTGCAAAAGTTTCTCTATAAAGTATATATTGACTATATAATATTGCATACCTATACATAAGCTATACCATACATTATGATTAACTATACATGAAATATACATTGACTATACATAAAGTGTACATTAACTATTCAACTAGGATCAACTTTAAAGAATCACCTCTAAATAGTCTCAAATTAAATATATTATTATAAATAATAAATAGTTTCTTAATATAGTGTATCTATGTAAGTTTCCAAATAAATATGTGAGTACAAATAAGTTTTTACTTATAGAATATTCTATTGTTTCCCTTAGCCGCTTCTTTTTCCTAATTAAGTTTCCAAAAACAAAAATATTTTAGCCGAAACCCAGTCAAAATAGAAATCCAACTAAAATCCCATTTACTAATACATAGAAAAGGAAATTAACTTAAACCCAAACCAAATTAAACTGGGAAGAAAATAATCTCTATTAATACTTTGCTCCAATGCAAACTATAGTACTCTGTTCAAACTCAAAAATACTTTGTTCCTTAATTTCTTGATCAAAAAGAAACAATGACTTCTCATCGTTCTTTCCTTAGTGGCAATCATCAACAATGAGGCTATAATTCACGTAGACACTCCAATTATCAGCCTTCTACACAATATGATCTCGATGATTATGTTAATCCAGACGCATATGATGCATCGTTTGCTCAATATGAATACATTGCTCGACAATTTAGGAATAGCAATCATCAACAACGAGGCTATAATTCGCGTAGACGCCCCAATTATCAGACTTCTAGACAATATAATCTCGATGATTATGTTAATACAAACACATATGATTCATCGTTTGCTCAATATGAGTACATTGCTCAACAATTTAGAATAGCAATCATTAACAACAAGGCTATAATTCGCGTAGGCGCCCCAATTATCAGACTTCTAGACAATATAATCTTGATGATTATGTTAATACAAACGCATATGATGCATCGTTTGCTCAATATGAGTACATTGCTCGACAAATAGGAATGGCAATCATCAACAACGAGGCTATAATTCGCTTAGACGCCCCAATTATCAGCCTTCTAGGCAATATAATCTCGAATTCTCGATGATTATGTTAATCCAAAAGCATATGATGCATCGTTTGATCAATATGAGTACACTGCTTGACAATTTAGGAATGGCAATCATCAACAACGAGGCTACAATTCGCGTAGACGCCCTAACTATCAGCCTTCTAGACAATATAATCTCAATGATTATGTTAATCCAAACGCATATGATGCATTGTTTGCTCAATCTGAGTACATTGCTCGACAATTTAGGAATGACAATCATTAACAACAAGGTTATAATTCACGTAGATGCCCCAATTATCAGCCTTCTAGGCAATATGATCTCGATGATTATGTTAATCTAAACGCATATGATGCATCGTTTGCTCAATATGAGTACATTGCTAGACAATTTAGGAATGACAATCATCAACAACGAGGCTATAATTCGCTTAGACGCCCCAATTATCAGCCTTCTAGACAATATGATCTCAATGATTATGTTAATCCAAATGCATATGATGCATCGTTTGCTCAATATGAGTACACTGCTCGACAATTTAGGAATGGCAATCATCAACAACGAGGCTATAATTCGCGCCCCAATTATCAGCCTTCTAGAATTCTTGAATTCTTGAACTTTCGAGTTCTTGAATTCTTGAACTCTTGAGTTCTTGAATTCTTAAACTTGTAGCTTGTAGAGAAATTTGTGGCTTTTGATCCACGAACTTTCTCTAGCTTTTTGTTTAGAATTCTTAGTTCTCTTTTCTGAATTATGAGGACCCTTATTTATAGTTTTAAAATAGAGGAGTCGTGATTGGAAGAGGACTCCCTTCGGCCAATCAGATTTAAGTGACATGGCATATGGGCTTTATGGAGCGGGCTTTAATTAAATCTATATTTATTAGATTTAAATAATTAACTCAATTATATTACTCCATAATATTTATTTGGACTAATATATTCATAAATTAATATAATCCAAATCATTTTATAAATTTATATTTAATAAATTTTAAATGACTACAGTTACTTTTACATTTAAAAAAATACTAAAAGATACTAAATCATAGTACCAATAATTTATGCAGTAGCTTATAAATGAGGGATATAACGATGCAATTGACTTTAATTTAAGTGAAAATTTTGTTTGTACTGTATCTGTGTTTCTGCTAAATTTTAGAAATTACTCCTTTGTGATTTTTACTAGTCCATTATACTAAAAATATATGTCCAGATTTAAAAAATAAAATTATTTTATTCGTATTTTACTCTTAGTACTAGTAATTCATATAAGCGATATAACTTACAATAATTAGGGGTGATATAATAAAGTGCTATTTTATTTATTGATTCTTAAGAAATGTGTTGTGTAGATTGTCAAACATAAACAAATAAACATGAACGGAACGATTATTTAACAAATCATACAGGTCAATGCAAAAGTAAGAAAAAGTTGGAAACTGGAATTTGAGAGATAATCAAGAGAAAAAAAAAGGTGAAAATTTGAAAAAAAATCACGAGTACTCATATTTGAGCATAAAGCATTGGATTCCCTAGAGCCTTTGAAACTGAGTTCACCTAAAAACTTGAAATGCGAAATTTTTTAGAGTCAAATCATGACATATATATAAATTATAGGAACCACATATTATATTATAAGTACTAAATAACATCCTATCCCTTCTAATTTCTATTTACCAAAAATCCCTTAAAAATGATGTTTGCGGGATACATAGCATTGTGCACGGGGATACATTAGGTTTGATACATTCCACATAGCGGGATACATAGTGTTGTGCACGGGATACATTAGGTTTGATACATTCCACATAGCGGGATACATAGCGTTGTGCATGGGATACATAGCGTTGTGCACGGGATACATAGCGTTGTGCACGGGATACATAGCGTTGTGCACAGGATACATAGCGTTTGATACATTCCACATAGCGTTGTGCACGGGATACATGCGGGATACATAGGTAAATAAGGGATTTTTGAAATTTTTGAAATAAGTAGGGATAAATAGATATTAAGGTAAGTAAAGGAGTGTAGTTAAGTAATTTGTCCATGAAATACCTTGGTGAGTTTGGATTTGTTTACTAATTAAGATTCGTTGGTTTTGACTTGACATGAAATTTAAGAAATAAAGATTTTTTTTAATTCTTGTGATTTTAAACTAAAGATACATAGAATGCATCAAATATTTTTTAATATTGTGATTTTTAAACATGTCATGTGAAAAGTTAAGATTAAAAAGTTCCCAAAACGAGAAAAGAAACATTCTTTTTTGTCATCTGTCCCAATTTATGTGACTTACTTTCTTTTTTAATCTGTCCCAAAAATAATGACACATTTCCATATTAAGTAACAATTTAACTATCAAATGTTTATTTATCCTTAATGAAATGATTTATAGCCACACAAATTTCTATCATTTATTTTGGACCACAAATTTTAAAAGTCTACATTTCTTTCTTAAACTCCGTACCAAGTCAAACTACCTCACATAAAATGAGACGGAGAGAGTAATAGATTAAAAATGAAAGTAAGACCAAAAAATATTCAAAGAAAGGGAGTAAGTAACACATAATTTTCATTTCGTTGAATATCATGACTTTTTGTTTGATTATTTTTGTTTCTATCAAATAAAGTTATAAAAAGCAAAAGGTTGGCTCATGCTGATGTATTATTTTCCGTCACAAATCCAATATTTTGAATTGACTTACCTATATATAGTCTATAAAGTTATTATCCTGTGAGTAAAAGGTCACATGTTTAAACTGTAGAAATAATCTCTTATAAAAATATAGAGTAAGTGGCATATAATAAATCGTTAATTTATGGTTCGATCTTTCTCCAGATCTTACGTATAGCAAAAATTTTAGCATACTAAAATGTCTTTTTTACCTTAATTAGTCTTTATACCGTAGATATGTTAGCTTTTGAGTAACTTTAAAGTAAAAATTAAATAAATTAAGTTTATAATAATTTACTTACATAACTTAAATTCTTATCAAAAGTCAAACTTGTATGTGTGTGAGGTTGAGCCGTCTGAATTCTACGGAGTAATTATTTTACTTCATCTTACCTATCAATATTTACTTTACATTATTTTCAAGTATCGACATATGAAATACAAATTGTTTTTTAATAGTTATTATTATTATTATAATATTAATTAAAATTTGTACGATAAAGTGATGTTGATGACACCATTGTACAGTAAGATATTTTTACCAACGGCATTGCCTTTATTTAGTTAGAATTCCCTCTTATGAAGATGAAATGTCAAAAGGAACTTAAATTTATTTCCTTGGATACCATCATGTCAAACTATTATATACTATAGTTTAATAGTAATAAAAAATACACAAGATAAAAAATATGTTAATTAAATAAGTTAAAAAATAAATGGAAAAAGAAGATTTGACTTGCATGCATCACTTATCAAAAGTAGCTTTTGCCAATAAAGGCTATTGCACATCCTTCCTTTTACTCCCTTTGATCATATGCACTCTTCTCAAAATAATATTTTATGGGTAACTCCAAACAACTATGAGTTCGCGTTTTTATAGAATCAAACGATTTTTGTTGGATCGAGGGCAGAGATAGATATGAGCTGACAATTTATATTTTCTAGTATTTTGTATAAGAAATGTTTGCTTGCTTAATGGGTTTACTTGGTGCGAATTCATACTAGTCGGACCAGTAATTAATTTTGAATATCAGATGATAAATTTTAATCAAGGAAAAGAAAAAAAAACATACATTGCTTGAGGAGCAAAACACATATAAACAAACTGCATGCTTGTCTAAAAATAGTTTATGGGAGAAAAGCAAAAAATTAAAAAGAAAAGAGAATACAACAAATAAAAGAATCAATTCCAGATAGAATAACAACATACCCAGTGAAATCACACAAGTGGGGTATTGAGACTGGAGAGGGTAGAATGTGCGCAGATCGTATCAAAGAGGTTGTTTCCGAAGGACCCTTGGCTCAATTCCAAATAATATCAACGGAACTAGTATATATTTCTTCCTTATTTAAATGGAAAAAAAAAAAAGGAAGAAACAAATTACGTAAAATATAAATGAGTAGATATATAATTGCATAACAAGTTAAAAATTCTAATAATTCTCACCTCTATATGGAAATAATTTCAGTTTCCGCAGTCTATTTTTCTCGATTTCTTACTTGGCAGATGCAATTCTTTCTGGATTCTTGCGATGAAAATTGTTTCAAAATCAATTTCCTCGAAGATTAATGTCCTCGAAACTGCAGTTTTTCTTTTTATACTAATCGTTGGCCTGGTAATTTTCATGGGTGCTCGAGGACATTTTGTAATTTTCGCGATTCTGTGATCCAAAGAAGGTGGAGTTAAAAATCCATAGTCGTCATCTTCATCATCAACTATCTTTGAAGTACATTTAGAGTAATTTTCATGACCTTTTTTCTTCTCGATATCATTATCATCATATAAATCTTGAAGCTCGACCTGATCACCATGATTATCTACTTTATTACGATCACGATTATTTGGTACAACTATATCTTCATTGGATTTGATTTCTTCTTCATTTTCCATTGTAATTTGAGATGATACAAAATTTTGGATGTAATGTGTATGGTTTGTTCAGGTGAAAGAAGGTTGTTGGAAAAATATATGGAAAGTTAAAGAGAGCATTTAGCGAAGGATCCAATGTACACAAACTTAGAAAAAGTCCTCTTACTTGAGTGGTGGTAAATATTTATTTGAATTTGATGTTACTTTTTTTAAAACTATATTAA